>OZ025299.1:161261012-161315012 GCA_964019185.1 Maratus speculifer
AACTTGTTTCATTTTTAACATTCCTGTATTCATTAATAAATTAACATAGTAACTCAATTTATACGTGAAAAAGAAAAATATAATCAAATAACCTATAATCAGCACATTTTCTTGTCCAAATTGTGAATATTAGGAGTTGATTAATACATAAAATATAAAAACTAATTATGCAAATTTAGAAAAAAGTTAATACATTTTACCTTGAATAGTCTCAAACAATCCTCCATGCTTTTAGAGAAATAAAACAAAGCTACAGCAACCTTCTCAGGTAAATCTGACAGGTCTTTTTTTTACTTTTGAGCCCTTCCTTATTAAAGAAAAGTCATTATCCAGACTTGCTACAGGCTCAGCAAGAAAAAAGCTGAACTTTCACGGCCTCACGGACTTCTGATGAAATTTGTATCTTCTCGCAGCGTTTTGACAAAATTCATGTTTTTCTGCAATTTTTTAAAGAAATTAACATTTTTTCTCGATCATTTGACGAAAAGTGCACTTTTTCCAGTCTTTTCATTGAAATTTGCATTTATCCATGATCTATTAGCAAAATTAATTATTTTTCTCAATCTGTTTCGACAAAATTCACCTGTCGGCCGAATATTCGGCCAAAATCACTATTCAGTGCATCCTTAATTATGATGGTGGGGGCCACCAATTACCCCGAAAAAACACTGATCAGGAAATACACCCCTTCTCCATATATTAAAGTTAGGGTACTATTCTGTTATCCCATCTACCAATTTCGCCAAATTATACAAATCGCCAAACTAATAGCCAAATGATACAAATTGACATAATTTTTATTTTAAAAAACGAAAAAACAATAAATTAGAAGAATATTAATAAAAATACAAATAAAAGGTCAAAATAAAAATCACTTAATGATATTTTAAACATGTGAATCGTATTTAATGTCATTGAATGTGACATTCACGATCATCCATTATTGGCATTTAATCTTACAGTTTGGTGATAATTTTTTGGTCGACGGGATAACCTAATAGTACCAAAGTTAGTAATTATGAATCTAGTAAATCTGCAAATTGGTGGCCTCAAACATAAGTTCTGCAATTTTATTTGGTATTTAAAATAAAATTAAAATATTCAACTTGCAATATTATTTATTTCATATTTGTAATACTAACTATTATAAATGATATATCAAACAGCCTCTGGGAGATTAGTTGTCTAAACTGTACACTAATATTCAAAAAATCCCTCACTGTCTTAATAGTTTGATTGTTTCAATTCAATTACCTAGTGTTTAATAGTTTGATTGTTTCAATTCAATTACCTAGTGTTTAATATTTTAAACCATCCATCTAAACGAATTAAAATATCGATCTTCTATTAATTATAAGTGATGCAAACAGTACACGATTATCACAAATATTTTATTAATTATCAGTATCCTAATTGTTAAATTTACTTGTTTCATTAAATTCTGGTTCTTAATGCAATCATAAATATGATGTCCATTACTGGACTCGGGAGGGTTTTGATACATTTATATTAGTTAAAATTAAATTTTATTCATATTGAGAGAAAAAAAAAACTTTAAGAATGGGAATGGTTAAATATTGTTGATAGATTAACATAATATTGCAAAAAAATTGAAATAGAATAGCTTAACTATTATAAATAATTTTAAAAAAATGAATTAAAAAAAAAGTCCCTTAAGAGTGTGTATTACTGGCAACTGGCACATCTACCCTATTTAAATACTCTTAACTTGCACATATATGTTAAATAGAAAACATTACAAACTAAACAATTAAAAAAAATTAGATTTATTAATGAATTAAAAAAATTAATTAACATTTCAACAACGTTTGTCATTTTGCTGCAGGAATTTTTTTGTGCCAGCATAAACCTTGCATTTTTCATGTTTAAATGAGAAAACGAAACAAAATTAATGTAATCAATCATTAAAAGAAGGTAACAAAATATAAATAAATCGTTATTCTGCATATTATAAGAGGGATATCGTTATAGTGCATTTATTTTTTTAAGCATTATTGTAAAATCTTTATTTTTTTAACGTAAACTTTTGATAACTATAATCGGAATAAATGGCAGAATTAATGTTCTTGCAACTAACGATACCTGTGATTATATATAATCTCAGAAAATTGACACATAATAATTACAAAATGATTAAATCTTACCGTTTTTGTAAAATTTACTCTTATTAAAAGGATATTTTAAAACATAATATTTGAAGTTGCACTCGCGGTATATATACCGCGATTAATGATTGTTTTGTTACAATTGCAAATGCAAAACATAAATTACATAAAACTATGCGTTTATATGCGTCCTTTATCTTAAAAAAAGGATATAATACACTTTAAAAAATAACAATAATAACATATTTTACTTACCCGTTCTTTACGTAACTCGTTCATAACACCACACGATCATGGAATCGCTTTTTCCTTTTTGGCGGGTTGAAAAACATGTTACGGTTGCGGTCGAAATATGACTAAATTACGGGGCGTATCCTAGCGGAGGAAAATTGATGGCGATGTACCGTCTTTTTGCTAATGATGGCACAGGGCTGTAAAAACATGTGGATTACCCTTAACTTTTTGAGTATCTAAGGGATAAGGCCGTTTATTTAGTGGATCAGACCGTTTTTCTTCAAATAAGGCTATTGCCCGTGAAAATTGAAGGACAAATGCTCATAAACTTACAGTTTTTTCTGAGAGTGTACTGAAGATAGAAGAAAGTAAAAAGTATAGTTGAAATATGCAAAAACAAAGCGAATTAAAAAATGGTACTGCAAAGCATGGTGAGTGGGGATTGCGGAGTGTTCGCGAATGTGTGTTTTCATGAACAACATGAAAATGTTTCACATTTGGATAATAAATTGTTTATTTACCTTTAGACTTCACAAAAACGGCTAAAAATGTTTTATAATCTAATCACTGATTTATGCCAACATTTATGGCTGCTTTTTTCTCAGATTTAACTCTTTCTTTTTTCTGATATATTTCTATTTCTCCAGAAAGAAATTTAGACTTATCAGCTAAACTTTCTACAGTAAATTTATCAAATCCAGTAATTTTTTTACAATTCCATATTCCATTCATGTTAAAAAACTTTAAACAAAACTAACTCAAGTTTCGCTAACTAAAAAATTGAGCGATTTATTTATTTATTTATTTATTTATTTATTTATTTATTTTTTTTTTTTTTGGTAAGTTGAGCCTAAAGGATTAGTATACACTTTCGTTCATGAGAAAATAAATTATATATATATATGTATATTAGTTTTCATTAAATATATATTTTAAATGAGTTAAACTATGTAAGAACTATACAGGGTGTCCCCTCTCAACGGTGGCCAATGGCTAATTTCTAAACCGTTAGTCATAGACATATAGTTCCAATTGCAAAAATGCTTTAAAAAAGGCAAAGAATTGTTTTTCAAGCGATTTAGCTCAAAATTAAATTTTATTAAAAAATTACGAAAATTAACTTTTTATACGGTCCCCCGGTCCTATAAATGATATTTAGTAATTTTTTCCCACTACTGTAACAAATAATACAAAAAAGTCCCATTCCTCTGCGATTAAAACTGACCGAGTAATAGCTGTTTAAAGTTGAAGCATCTTTTTTGCTGCAAATTAGGGGTCAGTCACAAATTTACTGGAAATAAAAATAAACGCAAGATATAAAATTTCACATTAAACATTGAGAGTAAAATAATATTTACAATATTATTTTTAAATTTATGTTGATGATTACATATTAAAGCAAAATTTGTACTAAAATTATAAGTAAAAAAATAACAGAAAGTTTGTTAATTTAATTTCTGAAAAGCAACAGTCACAAATCGTTACAAAATGACATATATTTACTATTCTATTAGATTACTTAACCTAACAGAATTTGATGTAATCCTATAAAATAAATAAATGGTACGCACTTAAAATTGTATTAATCTTATACTGTCATTGGATATAAATAAGTGTGCAAATTGAACCTCGATCGGATATTTGGAAGTGAGTTAAAATTTGAATAGAGATTTTGAGCAAGGGAAAAATAAGTACGAACTTTTTAAGCAAAATAAAGGCTTATCAAAATACCACACCTTTTAAAATAAAATTGCGATTTCCCAAAATTTGATTTTCACGATAAAGAGAATTTTAAAACTCACGTCTTCAACCTTTTTAACCAATCTAGAAGTTAAATAATAAAAATTAACATTACCGTAAAACTTATACGGTGGTAGCACCTTCAGTTAAATTGCTTTTAAAATATTTCTTTATCTCATTTAAAACCTTTTAGAAATTGGAACTAATATGTCTGGTGGCAAATGGTTTAGGAATTAGCTATTAGACAGCGTTGAAAATAAACGCCCTTTATATTACTTTAAGCACTTAGTGAACGTTCCCTTAAAGATCAGTCCAATTCATCCGTATTTAGGTACAGAAAAGTGGTTTAAGTCATGAAATTTAAAGCTTTATAACTCTGTCAATTTTAATGTTATGTGAATGGGACCTTTTTTCTCTTACTTGTTAGAGTAGTGGGAAAAATTTACTAAATATCATTTATAGGACCGGGGGACCGTATAAAAAGTTAATTTTCGTAATTTTTTAATGAAATTTTATTTTGAGCTAAATCGCTTGAAAAACAATTCTTTACCTTTTTTAAAGCATTTTTGCAATTGGAACTACAGTTGGCAAAAAAAGTATTTGTACACCCTAATTTTTTTTTTATTTTTAACCCAATAAAAACAGATATTTTGTCAAAAATAGTTTTAATACAGTCTGTTTACCGTGTGTTTTAAATTACACAACAGAAAATTTCGATAAAGATGCAAAATAATTTTCTAATACGAAAAGTTTAAAAATTTCTTGCAAAAAAAGTATTTGTACATTTCTCCATCCTGATATGTACTGTGTTTTATAGTGTTTATCGTTCAAAAGGACTACTTTTACAGAAGCTGTTAATAATTTTTGAGTTCATATTATATTTGTCTGACATTTAATCTAATTTTCTCTTGAAATAATTGACTATAGAACCTAATACTAGAGAGGCACCTCTAGATATATGAAATCCTATGATTGATCATAATAAAAATTTAAATTCGCAACAAGAATTTGTAAAAGCTATTAAATTACCATTTACAACTATTGAATGTATAGTGAAAAACTATGAATAAATTAAAAGCATCGAAATTCAATGAAAACCAGGACTTCTTAGCAAACTAACAATGAGGGAAAAAAGGAGTGTTGTTAAAAAAGCTTTAAAAAATCCTATGCGTTCGGTTCAAAAATTTGCTGGAGACCTTGCGACATCTTCTCGCATCAGAGTAATACCTCAAACAATAAAAAATATTCTTCTCAATGCAGATTTAAAAGGAAGAACCTCAAGGAAAAATCCATTCATCAGCGAAACAAATAGGCGAAAATGCATAGTATTCGCTTTCGCATACAGAAGTAAATCATTGGATTTTTGGAAAACAGTAATTTTTTTCTGAAGAGGGAAAATTCGAAATTTTCTTATCACCAAGCATTCGAAAAATTTGGCGTAAAAATAAAACTGTTCTATATCCAAAACGTATACTTCAAACTATCAAGCATGTTGGGGGGAATATTATACTTTTGGGGTGCATAGCTTCTAATGGAGCAGGACATTTAAAATTTATCGACAATGGAAAGACAGGTTTAACATACATTGATGTGTCGCGCCATAATTTATTAAACTGTGCCAAGAAATTATGCATAGAGGAAGCTTTTCACTTTCTGCAGGATAACAACCAAAGCATACTGCTGTGATCACCAGCACATGCTTACGACAATACTCCAAGACGACTGGTAACTCTTCTAAAATCTCTAGACTTGAATCCAATAGAAAATTTGCAGATGCTATTGGATGCAAAAATCCGAAAAAAAATATGTATTGGTAAAAAACAGTTTTAAAGAAGCTCTTATTGTGTCATGGAATAACATTAACCAGACCGATACAAAAAAGTTGGTGGAATCAATGTCACACCATCTAGAAGTAGTCATAAACGCTAAATGAATTCGCACAACATATTAATTTGTATCATTTTACTAAATTTTCATTAATTATATTACATTAATATAGTGTACAAATACTTTTTTTGCATTGTATTTTTGTATATTTGTTTATTATAATGTAAAAAATCGATTCGTTTAATTTTGTTTTTGCTTCTATAATATTATAATGCATTAAATTAATGTATTACAGTATTTTTTGCTTAAATCTTTTGTTTAATTTCATTATAATTTAAAAAAATGAAGTGTACAAATACTTTTTTTGCCAACTGTATATGTCTATGACTAACGGTTTAGAAATTAGCCATTGGCTACCGTTGAGAGGGGACACCCTGTAAAACATTAAGAAATGTTTTCTGTTAAATATTAAATAAAATATATACGGGGAAATTAGCAGTTTTAAGTAAGCTGATCCATCATACAGTAACCCATGATTAAAATAACAGCTAAAAATGCAAATAAAACCTTACAATTCATGCAATTTCCTAAATTACTTGACCGAATGACTTCTTGTTCGGTATCTGATTTAAAAATTACGAAGAATTTAAATATTATATCAGGATTACGTGTTATAATTGAAAAATTAAGTTTGGTGAATTTCCACATATAAATGAGAGAATGAATAGCTCCTAAGCATTAATTGGTAGACGTCCATTATCAATCGACTGGTACCAACCAGTCACATTATCATATGAAGACGCCCCTCCCCCCCTTCCACCCACCCTAAATAATGACACTTAATTTTGGAATCATATTTCTTTTTCTGTCTTTTTTTTTTATTTAATTTTAGGATAGTAAACGGAAAATCAATTGGTCCAGAAGTTTATGAATTATGCATGTTTAAAGTTTGAGATCCTTAATGTTAAATTAATTTTTAATAGTTTCAAAATATATTGCAATGCACTTAACTTTTAATTCAAATTCTACTTGTTCGAATGAAGTGTAATTTTGGATTTGCATATTTAAAGCTTCTATAGAAATAAACTTCATTTAAAAAATTCATACTTCAACACTACATATTTTTTTTTTTCGAAAATTAATTTTGAAACTATATAGTTGAATGCAGATATAAATGTGTAAATATTAGAGTAATACATAGAAAAAATTTACTTTTTTGCGACGGTAGAAAAGTTTGTCCCAAATTTATTACCCCCCCCCCCCCTCCCAGCCTCACTTAGAATGGGTAGGACACTAATAGACTAAAGACATCATACATCTTTTATTTGCTCATTTAAATAGATTGAAATGAGAAGTTGCATTTTTTAGGTTTTATTTTCTACATTTACAATGATAGCCTCAATTTAACTTTGTAAATATGTATCTTATTACTAATAGAATGAAATGAATTTCCTAAATATCAATGTTCAGTTACAGGCATTTATCACAGAAGCGAACAGCTTGTATATCAAAGACATTGAATTTCATTAAAGTATACAGTACTATACCTTTAGATATTGTGATGTTAGAGATATAATGAGAAAAAAAAAAAAATAAATATTGCATTGATGTATAAGTCATTTATCTATTAGTCATAAAACATATTAAAATTCCAGAATTTGAAATAAGAAAATTACCGAAGTGAATGAAATTTATTTCATTTCATTTACCTTGGTCATTTATCTTGTTATTTCAAAAAAAAAAAAAAAAAAAAAAAAAATCCATCTTTGTAATAGAATCAAATTAATATCAAGATCAAGATCTCACTGAAAAAGTTTGATGTTAAATATAAAAGTAGCTGTTAAATATTATACAAGGAAAGATATTTTTCCGCAAAATTTAATAAAATAAAGTAATTGTCAACTTTTACTACAGTTATGCAGCGGTGTGACAGATTCAATGATATACGAAAGAATTCTTATATTGCAGGAAATAGAGCTCAACGGCAACCTTAAAAAGTCACAAGGGCAATAATTTTGATACTATTGTTTGGATGTTAAAAAAAAAAAAAAAAAAAAAAAAAAAAAAAAAAAAAAAAAAACAGTGACAGCAACAAAATTTCAGAATAGAACTGAACTATGATTTTTTTTCATGATACCAGAATCGTTATGCCACGTCATCTACTACTAAATAAAACCTACTTAAAAATATGTAAAATGAACCTAATTTTATTTTTATTTATTATATTTTTTCTTGGAACGGCAATTGTAACGTAAGCGAGAATATAAATAATCATATATGCCTAAACATAAACTTGTCTATAAATATAATCTCGTATAACTTTAACTTAAAATTACATAACAGGTTTCAAGACAAATTATCTCATAAATTTGCATCTACAATTCAGTAATATTTCGCCCAAATCGTTTAAAGAAGAAAAGTTGCGCACTTCATACTTCATAAACAATCTTTTACAATACAAATGTATGAATTTATATGTGTGATTATATGTGGCTTGTTTCCTTGTGGTGCAGTAATTCATTGCATTGTTTAAACCTAAAAGTTGTAAGAAATATGAAGTTGAGGATAATATTAACAACTGTTTTTACCACTGTGAAATGTCATAACAAATTCATTTTGAAACGTAGTTTGGAAGTAACAGTTTGGCAATGATAAATATGAAAAAAATAATAATAATTGTAATAATCTTCTACATATTTTAACAGGAAAATAATAAAAAAATAGTTTTTTGTTTCAAGACATTTTACTGAACACCTCAAAATTTCACTTTCAGTCTTTAATTATTACAGTAAAATAGGATTTACTCCAGGTTCGCAGTGTTCCTAAAATTTTCACAATTTGCTACCATTTTAATACTTTTTATTTTATACTGTAATTGCCAGTGTTAAATGAATCTACCACGAATAATTTTATTTAAAATTTTGTTAGGAAATGCAGAAAATTTTAAGTAACGATGCTAGCATTGTATACTAATCGATAAATGTAATCATGTTGATTGGCATTTATTAATCCACAATCATATCAGCATCCCAGTGAAGAACAGCATTTGATATTTAAAGATAATAGTATTAAAAAAAGCGTAACCTATTTTGTTTATTTATAAAAAAAAAAAAAAGAAAAAAAAAAAAGAAAAAAAATGTTATCTTTACAAAATATTTTATTGAAAAACGGGAATTTTCACTTTTAGCCATTAATAATTAGTAAAACAATATTTAAATCAGACTATTCAGTCGGAGAATTTCCGGCACACGCTTTTTTACCACATTTTTAACATAGCCTCTGGTGAAAAATCCTGGAAAGCACGAACACATAGAAAACCCTTTTATCAATGCACCCTGCTTCCTAATCCGACGTTCTTTGCAGTCCCTGTACCCGTTTAAAGTCACAGAGAAGGCGGCCAATTATTTTATTAGGCGGGCCTAATTGCATTTGCGCAGGCCTAGGCGGTAACAATCCGGCGAACGGGATTAGCAACCGAAGTTGTCTGCTCAAACGGAAAATTTTCCTCCCCCGAAAAATACGAGAGGTGTTGTCTCAGTTTACCCCTCTATGGAATGCCGGCCTTTTTTTCCTTTTTCCATGGGTACTCCCTCAGTCTTTGTAAAACAGATGTAAATTCGGTTTTTCGGGCGATGGGTGGATAAAAAAAGAGAGAGACTTGCGATGCGCAAACATATCCGGAGTACAGAAAAACCTGCACGGAACATAAAAAAAAAAAAAGAAAAAAAAAAAAGAAAAAGTATTTTTTGCGTATTTTTATGTTGCTGCATTTCTGTTTCATCACCCTGAGGTTTTTTTTTTCTACTATTTTTTCCTCCCACAATTTTTCGTGAGAATAAGCTCTACCCTTCGGGATTTTTTAAGGGTTTTTTTTTTTTCCTGATAATAATAAAAAAAATGCTAGACAGTTAATGAAGAGTTGTGGTGGGAAAACGAAATTAAATGCATTTTATTTTTCCAATCATCTGGAAAAATGTGAGGGTGTCTAATTTCAAACAGAGGTTGATTACGTTTCCCCTGGGTTAATAGTTGAGAGGGAAGAGCTGCTGAACGTTTGTCATGAAATGAACCTTAAATTGAAAGGTGGTTTTTGTTTTCCATATTTTTTCAATATTTTTAATTTTATGGATGCAATTCGTACATTGCTACCTTTCCATTTAAGTATCTTTCAGAAAAAAAACTGAATTTACACACACGCACATACATACAAACACACACACAAACATAAAACTGCAAAAATTCGCCCTTTCTTTATTCCAGCATTCGTCCGAATATTTAAAGTGCAGTTTATTGACTATTTTTATTACTGTAATGACGTACCAAATGTTATTTTTTCTTGGTTTGATTTATTTGTAAAATTTGTTGTTTGATTTATTTCACAACTGATTGGGCTATTTGAGAAATAGCTTTTAACTAATTAGAAATCAATTGTGTTTTATTTATGTATTTGGATATTAACTCTGATGAAAAATTCAACAGTATAAGTGCTACTAATATTCTTGCTATTCATGATATTTATTCTTGTTTGCATTCCTTTCGTAAATTTTTCTGTTACAAATACTGATCTTCCACTTTTTAAAACTAAAGATTTCCACTTTTGCTTTATTCAATTACTAGTTGAACCGCTCAGCGTTGCCCAGGCCTTCAATAATATTCTGGAATTGATTTGAAATTTGTACTGCAAAATCTCATAAAAAGACTCCATCTCGAAACGAACGAACCTCCAATTAGGTCCAGGGCTTTATTCCAGGGCTAAGTCAAATATCCGCATTTAACACGGTAGAAAACGGTACGGTTTTAAATATTTAAACGTGCCCCGTTAAAAAAAAAATTTACTCCCTCCCCCTACGAAATTTGATGTCCCCTACTCTTTAAAATATTTATTGTGTGTTTTAAATTATTGGAAAGTCATATAGTAAATAAGTAATATATATCTGGAGGCATTATCAAAATCCGCATCTAAAACGGTAAAAATATTTGACGGTTTTTAAATATTTTATTTCGTCCCCCCCCCCATAAAAAAACAAATTATTGCCTTCCTTCTAAATTTGATGCTCCCTATTCTTTATTATCTTATTAAGTGTTTATATTAAGTGTTATAACGTAGCTGAATGTTCCAAATAGATCGGTTCGTCAGTTTTCTTAATTTTAACAAATTCGTGTTTCAGCATTTCTTTTCCTTTTTAATGATATATATATATATATATATATATATATATATATATATATATATATATATTATAAAACAAAAACTTGGGGATTGATTTTTATAACATTTAGATATTACTTAATAAACAGAAATCATTTGCAGTTTGAGTGACTGGCTTTTAAAATGAGAGTTTGAAAGAAAGTATCCAACTGATGAAACAGTAATTAATTTCTAAGGTCTTAATTGAACTACCGTGAAGAAAATTATATATCTGAGCTCAGCAAAAAATTCTACATCTGAGTGCATAAAAATGAAAACTGTAAATTTAATAGTTAAAAAAATTTATATTCGTTCAAAAATGTCAAAATGGCCACTAATAAAAGGCGTCGCGTCGGTTTTCAACAATGAACACCTGGCGTTCATGGAGGGAATTTCGAACTTTATTTTGCAAGCAATTTTTTTTTTTTTTTTTAGATATATAAATCAATTTTTCGTGATTTTTTTGACTTCCTGAAACCGCAGAGGAATAATTTCTAAAAGAAAGGGGTTTTTTTTCTTTTTCTTTTCTTTTTTCTTCTTTTTTTTTCTGCCGTGCAATTTTCGAGTTTTTGGATCCAATAGAATTTAAAAACCTCAAAAAAAAAAAAAAAAAAAAAAAAAATCCAGTATATTTATCGCCTTGGCAGCAGTAGGGGAAAAATGACAGTCCGGCCCCAGGAGGAGGCGTGAGGCTCGGAGGAGGGAGGAGGGCTCCTCCTCCTCAAACCTCCTCCTCAAGCCTCCTCCTCACTCCTCCTCCACAACCCTCCTCCTCCTAAACCCTCCTCCTCAATCCTCCTCGTTCCTCAAGGTTGTCTTATAAGAGAAGGGGTTAAAAAGGGGGATTAAATTTTTTTCGCGAAATTTGAATATTTTATGCTATAAGAGAGGGGTAAAAGGGGGATAATTTTTTTAAGTACACTACAATACGAGCGGTTCTTTTGACTGTTGATTAAGAGATGAATGATTCATATTAAATTAAAAATAGTAATTAATTAAAAAGTAATTAAAAATAATAAGTGAAAAATAATGAAGGGACTTAGAATTTTTCGAGCGGTATTTTTTAGTCAAGTGTAGTACGTAGTGGAATTTAAGAAGTGAATAACAGCAATTAACGATAATTAGTAATTAATAAAAAAGTAATTAAAAATATTGAGTAAAAATAATGAAGGTAATAATTAAAAATGATAATTAAAAATAATGAGTAAAAAATAATGAAGGGAATTTTTCGGTGAACTTTAGTTTAAGGATTTATTTTTTGATTTGAAGCGGAAATTTTGGGGAGATTGATTTTTTTTTTTTTCACCGTGTTTTTAATAAGGGGTTAAGCGGATATTTTGGGGACACAGAATGTTTTTTTCTGTACTATTGTACGAGTAGTTTTTAATTTTAATGTGGTGACTTAAAAATTTTCAGTTTGGTGTAATTTAAGAGTTTATTTTTTGATTTTAAGCAGAAATTTTGGGGAGATTGATTTTTTTTTTTTTTTTTTTTCACTGTGTTTTAGATAATGGGTTAAGCGGGTATTTGGGGACATAGAATGTTTTTTTTTCAGTACTATTGTACGAGTGGTTTTCAATTTTAATGTGGCGACTTAAAAATTTTCAGTTTGGTGTAATTTAAGAGTTTATTTTTTCGATTTTAAGTGGAAATTTGGGGAGATTGATTTTTTTTTTTTTTTTTTCCACTGTGTTCTTACATGATGAGTTAAGCGGGTATTTTGGGGGAAATTATTATTTTAGACTAATCATTCACGAAGGATATTTTGCAGATATAAATGTTTAATAGGGGGAGTTTAACTTTTTTGCAATGAGATTGACGTGCGCTCGTCGACCTAACCGTATGGAGTTTGTAATTTTCTTTGAATCATGTGTGCATACTGGCTTAGACTATCTTAGAAAGACTTCCACCACCTTTATCTCCACCAAGTCATAAATAACACATGCTGGTAATGGGAATTTGTGAATATTAACTTTAAACATTAATTTAATGAAGGAACTTTAAAATTATTTCGAGTACTATTTTTAGTTAACTTTGTTATACACTTGATATTTTAGATTAGTTAAAAAATAACATTAAAATTTGAATGAGAAAATATGTTTCAAAATGGGATTTTACTTATTTGCGCTCGTTGACCTAACCGTTCGGAATCTGTGTTTTCCCTCGAATCATGTGTGAATAACTGTTAGATTTCTTTAGAAAGACCTGAATAAGCTTCAACCATCATAAATAACGCATGTCTGTAACGGGAATTTGAACTTAATTATTTTAAATATTCATTTTAATGAGGTGACTTCGAAAACAATTTGTAGAACTTTTGAGCGGTAATAATTTTTATTGGGAAACTTAAAAGAATCTTGTGATTTTTTGGGGTCTAATTTTTAATTGCTGAATTGCAATCTGTATTCGCCTTTCTTTCGTGTGATTGTGTAGATGTTGATGAAAACTATTTCTGTTCCAATTAATGAAATTTAATAATTAAAATAATAAAGTGTTCCTCACCAGACACCCCTTTTTCAAAATTCGTGCATATTTTTTAACATAACAATGTGTTTAATATAAGTAATTTTTGTGTGTCCTTTCTTTTCTGAAAGAGTAAGCGATTTTTAACAGAAATATCTTTTGACGTGTGTAATTTTTCGTTGGCAGAACAATTTTCAAATAAATAAATTTTAATATTAATAGAATTTTTGACTTTCCGAAGAAAAAAAGGAACTTATTTTTAATGTTTTAATACTTGTCGGTTAAAAAAATTAAACTATATTTATTATCGAAATGAATTCATCTACATTAATTTAAAAACATATAATATTTATAACCAGTAACGCAGAACTTTTTCAAACCCTGTTAATGAGATTTTATAACAAAAGTGTTATTATATAATTGAATTACTGTTTTTAAAATGTGTTGTATGTATGTGCGTGTTTTGAATGTATCTGTATGTTGTATGTATGTATGTATGTGTGTGTGTGTTGCATAGTGTGTGTGTGTCGTATGTATGTGTATGTTGTATGTATATGTATGTGTGTGTGTGTTGTATGTATGTGCATGTTGTATGTATGTGTGTGTATGTATGTGTGTGTTGTATGTATGTGCATGTTGAATGTATGTGTATGTAATTTTTTTTGCCGATAGGTGTGATCTTTAGCTGAAAGTGACCTAGGGTCAAAACTTTCACCCAGGAATCGCCACGAGGAGGCAGATCACATGATTCCCGTATTGCACACATTCACATACATTATTTCGAGCGATATTTTTAGCGAAACATAATATGCAATTGAAGTTTTAGAATAATTAAAAAATAACTTTAAAATTTAAATGAAAGAATGTTTCAAAATGGAATTTTACGTACTAACATTTAATCGCGCTCGTCGGTTTTTACTGTTTGGAGGTCTGTTAATTTTCCTTTAACCTTGGAAAACCTTGCGTCAATAAGGATATTTCAGAAAGACCCCCACTTTGGGTACTCTTTTAAACTAATATTTGTAATGAGATGTGTTCGCGCGCGTCGGCCTAACTGTTTGGAGTATCAACATAAAATCAGCAAATTAATACAAAATATTTCAAATAGTAAGAAAATGATTGATTAAAATCACCAAGTAAGAATAAAAATACTTCAAGCAATGAGAAAATAAATGTTTAAAATCAAAAATTTAACATTTAAAGGTTTTATCTTCAGATCTAAATAATTTGTGAAAAATGCTTTTAAATATTTTTAAAGCTGTATTGAAAATAATATTTTTCATACCTTAACATAAAAAAAAGTGTTAAATCCAAATCGATGAAGAGTTTAATAATTGTTTTCTCAAAGAGAGGATACTAAATTCGTTGCAATATATGTGTGTGTGTGTAAACATAAATGAATCATTCTTATCTGCTTATCTGATAGCGTTTTCCGAAAAGGGTTGAATCTCTGAATCATAACTGATAGGAACTGGGGTTGATGTGTTATCTTAATTAATCTTAATGAGTACTATATCTAATTAAAATTATTTGACTTGAAATAAAATAACGTCTGTTGAGCAATATCTTTTGAAAACTTAAGATTTAATTATTTAAATCAAATTAAAGGCTTTTTTTTATCTCATCGATTTATTTTAAATAAAACTAAAATATTTATATTTTTCTGTACTTTGTTAGCAAAATAAAGAGTGTATCACATTCATTTCGGCTTTAACTGTTTGAAAATTTAAATTAACCTATAATTAAAATGATTACATAAGGTTGAGTATGCGATCTTTTAAATGAAATCTAGTTAAAAACGGAACACGCATTCATATAAAACTTTAAATACTTATGGTGTTGTGTATAATGCAATGTATGTATTAAATATTAAATGAAAAATATGAATTAACAATAAATGAAAGACATTAACATTAATAAAATATTAATTAAACATTGCATTGATTAAAAACTTAATGAAAAATATTAATTTGGGAATACGCATCCTTATAAAACTTTAAACATTTATGCTTTTGGGTATAATATTATGGATGTATTAAATATTAAATGAAAAATATGAATTAACAATAAATAAAAAATATTAATTAACATTAATAAAATATTAATTAAACATTGTGTTAATTAAAATATAGATTAAAAATTTAATGTGTTTTATATATACTAGTGTTTATCAAATAGGTGTTTATTCTGAACAATCATTACTTAGTATATTGATGAAAAGTTTGTGTTGAACGGTTTTTAACTTAAATGGTGTGAGAGAAGGATATATTAGGACAGAAGTTATTAAATATAGAGTCTTTAAAGTTTATACCCGTGCAAGAATTGGCATTTCAAGAAACAAAGTTGTGTCACATTTGAAAGCATTCTTTATATTCGAAACGCACACGTGATCACGATCACATCACTGAAGAGCATAGAGAAGCTGTTTATGTTGTATATAATTTGAATTTTCATTAACACAATATTATAACCGAAGTTTTTCGACAGTTTGAAAAATTATGATGTTCAACGTCTGCACACGTTAACACAGAATAAGATTAGCTTATGCCCTTTCGATGATAAGCGTTATTTGCAGGTAAGATGTATTAACATAACAAAATTTTCTTGGTAATTTTACTCGCAGGTTTCGAAACCACAAACATCTAATCATACTTCTCATTTTTAACACGCGACACTAACCATTGGGCCATTAAAGCCCGTAATTTAGTAACTAAAAATTAAGAAAGATCATCGAAAATGATTACTTCACACATGCAAAAATAATTTTTATTGTGACTTATCAGTTAAAAATCACGAAGAAAAGAAAAATATCACATATGTTTTGGATTACTTTGAGATTTTATGAGTCACTTCATCAGTTAAATAGACATAACCACTTCTTATGAATCACTACTTATGCTTAAATTTTGAAACACTTGCTTATATGAAATGTATTATATTTTAGTTTATCAGTGATAGTGCGATTACTTGTTAATAATTTTAATGTTATTAAAAAAATTTAAAAAAATCAAATGTGAATAATTAATTAAAAAAACACAAGTCACTATTAAAGGTTTGAACAAATTATTAAAATTATTTTACAAAACTTTTCAAATTATTTAAAAATGTTTCACTAATATTTAGTAATCGTCAAATTTTAATGTCGATAATCATTTATGTGAGTCAGGTTTTCTGTTTTAACTGTTAAGTTATCAGATTCCCCCTTCAAGTACATCTCATTGATAAGTTTTAATCAACCAATCAACTATTTATTTACCCCAGCAACCAGCTATTTGTTTACCCTAGTAACCAAAAAGCTTTTGTCGACACATGAACAAAATTTTGAAGATGCAAGACTCTTCATTTTCATTCGAAAAAACAATGACTTATGTAATAAATTTTTTCTTTACTTAAATGAAACCTTCACATGTGTATGGTAAAACTTGGAAAATTTCATTTAATGCACAAATTTAAAGTTAACAGACAAGGTCTTCACACATCTTTTAGTATTTTACTAACACTTTACCAAATATCTTTAGAAAACAACAACAGAATTTTAAATAATTATTTTAATAAAAATTCTCTTTTGTAAGTGACATTATTAAACTAACTTGAAAAATTAACTTGGCAAAGCAAGTTTTCACTATTCCAACTAAGTAATATTCATAAGTTTTATATGATAAACAACCTGTTTGGTTATGTCCCAGCATGGCTTTATAAAATGTATCTAAAATAACCTTTAATATCAATGTTTAAAAATATGCGAATAATTCAGTTAGTCTTTTATAGATGATTATTTTCCCTTCTATTATTTAAAAGACATTTTAAAATAAAATTATTACTGATGCCAGTTTATCCCAGTGTTATGAAATGTGTATGCAAAACTTTTAATTCTAATTTTCACATTTTATTATTTCAAATTATTGTTTTCAAGTTGTACTAAAATTTGGAAAAAAATATTTAATTTTCATGCATAATTAAATTGAAATACTTTAATAATAAAGACACATTTAACATTGTATACTCACCTAATCCAACACTTTCACAAATACACGTCCGACTCACTCCAAGGTTTAGGAAGAAATGAGAGATTCAAAGTCCTTATCAGAAAATGTTATCAGATAGTCTTATCTTAAGATAAGTGACGTCAGAGAACATATGTCATCAACTGGTCACGTGATGTATATCACATGACCAGTGCTTTGTTAATTAATCTTATTAATTAATTATTAAGTATTAAATTATTAATTATTAATTAATTAATTATTAAGTATTAAATTAAATTATTTGAATGGGCGAATGAAAGTTTAAGATGAGAATATTTTTCAATGTGTCTCTCATAAATAGTTTTCATTTAATTTTTAATTAATATTTAATTAATTGGTATTTTCTAATTTCATTACAAATTAGTATTTCTCAAGTTGTTTCGAATGAACATGTTTCATTTATTATTAATTCATTAATTTATAAAGTGTTATTTTAATTACATGAGAAATTAATATTTTTCATTAAATTTTTAATCTATATTTTAATTAACACAATGTTTAATTAATATTTTATTAATGTTAATTAATATTTTTTATTTATTGTTAATTCATATTTTTCATTTAATATTTAATACATCCATAATATTATACCCAAAAGCATAAATGTTTAAAGTTTTATAAGGATGCGTATTCCCAAATTAATATTTTTCATTAAGTTTTTAATCAATGCAATGTTTAATTAATATTTTATTAATGTTAATGTCTTTCATTTATTGTTAATTCATATTTTTCATTTAATATTTAATACATACATTGCATTATACACAACACCATAAGTATTTAAAGTTTTATATGAATGCGTGTTCCGTTTTTAACTAGATTTCATTTAAAAGATCGCATACTCAACCTTATGTAATCATTTTAATTATAGGTTAATTTAAATTTTCAAACAGTTAAAGCCGAAATGAATGTGATACACTCTTTATTTTGCTAACAAAGTACAGAAAAATATAAATATTTTAGTTTTATTTAAAATAAATCGATGAGATAAAAAAAAAGCCTTTAATTTGATTTAAATAATTAAATCTTAAGTTTTCAAAAGATATTGCTCAACAGACGTTATTTTATTTCAAGTCAAATAATTTTAATTAGATATAGTACTCATTAAGATTAATTAAGATAACACATCAACCCCAGTTCCTATCAGTTATGATTCAGAGATTCAACCCTTTTCGGAAAACGCTATCAGATAAGCAGATAAGAATGATTCATTTATGTTTACACACACACACATATATTGCAACGAATTTAGTATCCTCTCTTTGAGAAAACAATTATTAAACTCTTCATCGATTTGGATTTAACACTTTTTTTTATGTTAAGGTATGAAAAATATTATTTTCAATACAGCTTTAAAAATATTTAAAAGCATTTTTCACAAATTATTTAGATCTGAAGATAAAACCTTTAAATGTTAAATTTTTGATTTTAAACATTTATTTTCTCATTGCTTGAAGTATTTTTATTCTTACTTGGTGATTTTAATCAATCATTTTCTTACTATTTGAAATATTTTGTATTAATTTGCTGATTTTATGTTGATACTCCAAACAGTTAGGCCGACGCGCGCGAACACATCTCATTACAAATATTAGTTTAAAAGAGTACCCAAAGTGGGGGTCTTTCTGAAATATCCTTATTGACGCAAGGTTTTCCAAGGTTAAAGGAAAATTAACAGACCTCCAAACAGTAAAAACCGACGAGCGCGATTAAATGTTAGTACGTAAAATTCCATTTTGAAACATTCTTTCATTTAAATTTTAAAGTTATTTTTTAATTATTCTAAAACTTCAATTGCATATTATGTTTCGCTAAAAATATCGCTCGAAATAATGTATGTGAATGTGTGCAATACGGGAATCATGTGATCTGCCTCCTCGTGGCGATTCCTGGGTGAAAGTTTTGACCCTAGGTCACTTTCAGCTAAAGATCACACCTATCGGCAAAAAAATTACATACACATACATTCAACATGCACATACATACAACACACACATACATACACACACATACATACAACATGCACATACATACAACACACACACACATACATATACATACAACATACACATACATACGACACACACACACTATGCAACACACACACACATACATACATACATACAACATACAGATACATTCAAAACACGCACATACATACAACACATTTTAAAAACAGTAATTCAATTATATAATAACACTTTTGTTATAAAATCTCATTAACAGGGTTTGAAAAAGTTCTGCGTTACTGGTTATAAATATTATATGTTTTTAAATTAATGTAGATGAATTCATTTCGATAATAAATATAGTTTAATTTTTTTAACCGACAAGTATTAAAACATTAAAAATAAGTTCCTTTTTTTCTTCGGAAAGTCAAAAATTCTATTAATATTAAAATTTATTTATTTGAAAATTGTTCTGCCAACGAAAAATTACACACGTCAAAAGATATTTCTGTTAAAAATCGCTTACTCTTTCAGAAAAGAAAGGACACACAAAAATTACTTATATTAAACACATTGTTATGTTAAAAAATATGCACGAATTTTGAAAAAGGGGTGTCTGGTGAGGAACACTTTATTATTTTAATTATTAAATTTCATTAATTGGAACAGAAATAGTTTTCATCAACATCTACACAATCACACGAAAGAAAGGCGAATACAGATTGCAATTCAGCAATTAAAAATTAGACCCCAAAAAATCACAAGATTCTTTTAAGTTTCCCAATAAAAATTATTACCGCTCAAAAGTTCTACAAATTGTTTTCGAAGTCACCTCATTAAAATGAATATTTAAAATAATTAAGTTCAAATTCCCGTTACAGACATGCGTTATTTATGATGGTTGAAGCTTATTCAGGTCTTTCTAAAGAAATCTAACAGTTATTCACACATGATTCGAGGGAAAACACAGATTCCGAACGGTTAGGTCAACGAGCGCAAATAAGTAAAATCCCATTTTGAAACATATTTTCTCATTCAAATTTTAATGTTATTTTTTAACTAATCTAAAATATCAAGTGTATAACAAAGTTAACTAAAAATAGTACTCGAAATAATTTTAAAGTTCCTTCATTAAATTAATGTTTAAAGTTAATATTCACAAATTCCCATTACCAGCATGTGTTATTTATGACTTGGTGGAGATAAAGGTGGTGGAAGTCTTTCTAAGATAGTCTAAGCCAGTATGCACACATGATTCAAAGAAAATTACAAACTCCATACGGTTAGGTCGACGAGCGCACGTCAATCTCATTGCAAAAAAGTTAAACTCCCCCTATTAAACATTTATATCTGCAAAATATCCTTCGTGAATGATTAGTCTAAAATAATAATTTCCCCCAAAATACCCGCTTAACTCATCATGTAAGAACACAGTGGAAAAAAAAAAAAAATCAATCTCCCCAAATTTCCACTTAAAATCGAAAAAATAAACTCTTAAATTACACCAAACTGAAAATTTTTAAGTCGCCACATTAAAATTGAAAACCACTCGTACAATAGTACTGAAAAAAAAACATTCTATGTCCCCAAATACCCGCTTAACCCATTATCTAAAACACGGTGAAAAAAAAAAAAAAATCAATCTCCCCAAAATTTCTGCTTAAAATCAAAAAATAAACTCTTAAATTACACCAAACTGAAAATTTTTAAGTCACCACATTAAAATTAAAAACTACTCGTACAATAGTACAGAAAAAAACATTCTGTGTCCCCAAAATATCCGCTTAACCCCTTATTAAAAACACGGTGAAAAAAAAAAAAAATCAATCTCCCCAAAATTTCCGCTTCAAATCAAAAAATAAATCCTTAAACTAAAGTTCACCGAAAAATTCCCTTCATTATTTTTTACTCATTATTTTTAATTATCATTTTTAATTATTACCTTCATTATTTTTACTCAATATTTTTAATTACTTTTTTATTAATTACTAATTATCGTTAATTGCTGTTATTCACTTCTTAAATTCCACTACGTACTACACTTGACTAAAAAATACCGCTCGAAAAATTCTAAGTCCCTTCATTATTTTTCACTTATTATTTTTAATTACTTTTTAATTAATTACTATTTTTAATTTAATATGAATCATTCATCTCTTAATCAACAGTCAAAAGAACCGCTCGTATTGTAGTGTACTTAAAAAAATTATCCCCCTTTTACCCCTCTCTTATAGCATAAAATATTCAAATTTCGCGAAAAAAATTTAATCCCCCTTTTTAACCCCTTCTCTTATAAGACAACCTTGAGGAACGAGGAGGATTGAGGAGGAGGGTTTAGGAGGAGGAGGGTTGTGGAGGAGGAGTGAGGAGGAGGCTTGAGGAGGAGGTTTGAGGAGGAGGAGCCCTCCTCCCTCCTCCGAGCCTCACGACTCCTCCTGGGGCCGGACTGTCATTTTTCCCCTACTGGCAGCACTGTAATTCTATAACCTCCTCCCCTCTCTTCCAATTTTCGAAGACATATTCTATGGTTTTATAAAGTTCTTTTGTTGAATTATGAATACGTATGGTATCATAAAGTTTTAAATACATGACTGCCACAAGTAACTATTTTATTTTCTATTCGCACTCCTATTAAAAAAAAAAAAAAAAAAAAAAAAAAAAAATACATTACATTCAAAGTTATGTAAAAGATTTTTGTTTTGAAAAAGTAGTGCGAAATAGAATTAAACAATAGCTGCCTGCGACAGATTATAATTAAAACTTTACGATGCCCCACGCACTTTTTCAATCTTTTAATTTGGGTTTTAATTAATTTCTAAACTAATTATAAGAAATTTTAAATTCTGAAACTGAGGTTACACAAGGCGAGACTTTTGACTATCTTCACAAAATTTTCAGCTTCACACCTGCCGTAGATTTCTCTAGCCATCGCAGACACACACATCACACGCAGGCGGAGCAAGACTTTCTTTTTGTTAGTAAAAATCTGATAAGATTTACGATATTACAAAATTAAATTATTTAGGTTTTCCAATATTGTGAAATTTCTTAGTGGTTACTGTATGCGGTTTAGCTTTATTTATTTATTATTTTTAATGATCATATGTATTTCTTTTTACAAGTCATCTTCTTTAAGAATTTTGGTGTTAGCAGAGAAAAATCAATTACATTAAATTAAGTCGCTAAAATTCCACTAGTAAATTATTTAACACTAGAACCGCGGCGACGGGTCATTTTGACCCGTATCGTATATGCAGAAATGTTGATTTGAACCAGAAAACTCCTTATGAAATTAGCTAAATATAAGATGAGCAAAAAAAAAAAAAAAAATAATAATAATAATAATTTCAAAATATAATTTAAACAGTTTTAAGTGAAAATTCCGGTGAGAAATATTTTTATAAAACTTGAATGAATTTTCCCGCGGTTCTCGTGTTAACCCATTAGTGCCTAACGTCCCTTTTTAGGGACGCTTGAAAAGGTGCATTCAGCACTGTTTTTGACACCGGTAAAAAAGAAAAGCAATAATTATTTTATTTAAATGATTCATTTTTCGTGATTAATGAACTAAACTTAAATCTTCTAAAAATAGTGGTGCCAACCAAATAAAATTTACGCAAAAGATGCTGGGCACAAATGGGTTAAATTCGAAAAGAACTACAAGACTACTGTTTTCAAAGCGTTAAAATTGTACAAACTATCGTCTTACAGTACAATGAAAATCTAAAATCCTTGAAAATATGTTAAGATTAATTTTAATTCATCCTTTTTTCTATTAAAAATCGATATTTTCCCTATGTTTTGTTTAATTATTAATATTTATTGGGGCATCGATCATCTGATGGTTAAATTATCTCGTTATGGTCCAACTCCAGTCTAACAAAACATATAAATTCGTTCAAAATTATTTTCCCGCCTGGGGAACTTGGAATTAATCTTAGAAGGTGCATAGGAGAATTCACGATGTACTGGTATAGCAGAGCACATTTTGAGGGTGAACTCTCATTTTCCTACCATATTTATAAATGGAAAAGATTTCTGATTCTATATTCGAACAACTTAGTCTGTGCACTATTATTCATCATTAATTATTATTTTTTATTTAATTCGTATTACAAACACTTCTAGCAGGAAAATAATGTGTTATTTTCACATTTTTGCGCCGATTAAGACTTGGGTGTCCCACTTTTTCATCTCCTTATTCCACTTTCAGGAGTATTGAACACCGGCAACGCGGCAACACTAAATAAGAAATCAGTTTCAATTTTTCGGTTAAGCATGCAGGTTGTTATGCTCTAATCGAAACCCGGATTTTCACTGACGACTTCAATAATAGTAAAGATAGTTTTATAACAGTTTTAAAAGTTTTTCTTTATTTTCTCTGAAATACGATGGTATCACAAAAAGTATTGGAAATATACAGTAATTGGTTTAGTGACACAGTATGCAATGCTAATTGCATTCTAAAATATGGGGTGTCTAGTTCAGCAATGTTTAGGAATGAATGGTCGATTACGGTCTTTTCACAATTTGTCGTGATATTATTACAATTCACATGGAGAAAGACGGTTCTTTTGAAAATTTCTTTAACTATATGGTCAGTATAGTTACGGCTATGCATACACTGTAAAACATTTGTGTAGCGTTACTCCATAAAACTGGTGGCAGCCTTGCTGCCTCCAATTTGGTGGAGTACTTTAACCGATATAATCGGTGTTAATATTGTAATGTTACACCAGTAATGCATGTTTTTATTACACCATTATGTAAGTGCAAAATTACTCAATGAAGTGTAAATGGTAGCTGCCACCAATTTTATGGAGTAACGTTACCACAAATCTTTTACAGTGTAAAAGTCCTGGTCCAGAATGGAATGGAGAGATTGACACCCTGTATTTCTGATCGAATAAATGGATTTCAATCCTGATTTACCGAAGAAAATCTGTTCGTTGACTTGAGCTCACTCTTAAATATTGTTATATTTCATATGAAATATTCGGTATTTTTCCATGTACTCTCTGCCAAGTTCTGTGGACTATAAATGAAATACATTGAGACACTCTAGGAAAAATGCTTTTATTATTATTATTCATCTTTACTAATTCACCTCAAATGTACGCATTTATTTCATAGTAAACAGTTCTTAACACATAGACAAGTGAACCTTTAAGATATGCATTTAACTCAACAAGACTCATATTTCTTTTTAATTGACACCCTCTAAAAATGTGGGTGGTCTCTGGACACATTTAAGGACCAAAAATCTGTTTTGGGTAACCCGGAATTTTACATTTCTTCCGCCTGGTGCAAAAGAAACATAAATAACTTTTTAGCCGACGCTGATTTTGTAACTTCTGTCATGGGTAACATATAACAACTTGTAAGACTAACGGTTCTTGTAATCTTAAGTCTGTAGCTTGTCGCCTCCAGTTTCTCTGGATCCCTGCCAGAAGGGGAAGACCACCCCCAAGGCTCAGACGCTGTACTGAGGACACCTTTGGCCTGTTCCCGATTCGTCATATACTCCTAAAACAGCAAACTTAGAACTCGGGGACAGCTTTCATCCATCAGACCATCTAGCAAGAGCAAAGGTCGATAAAAAAACATGCATCGCTGACCTTAGAATCGATGAGTATACTTTTGTAACGATAACTTTCATTTCCCGAAAGTTACAGAGAATACGATAAGTTTGTAAGAAATGAAAAAAGAAGAGAAAATTCGGTATAATTTTGTCTACCTATAACACAAGAAATAAGCTCGAGAATAGTTATTAATTATAAATGGATACAGGATACTATTTCGTTCAAGATTATTTCAGCTTTCGTCAAACAGCATTCAGAAAGCTAGTTATCTGCATAATTTGCATTTACATGCTTGTCTAATACCGTAGCCAACGTAGGGAAATTACCAAAGTTTGATTCTCAAAGAAATTTATGTTAGGATGAGCATAAATAAACATTTAAGGATCAATCAAGACTAGAGTGCATCTATAACAGAGTTGTCACACATAACATTTGTGATTTTGAAGAAAAACAACACCATGCTTTTGTTTGTTAACTTGCTAACTTGAATAACTGACATAGTTCAGGCAAATATTGCGCAGCTCTGGAATTCACGTCGCCATAGTTTGGATTAAAACTTCAATCTGAGCATGCATCCTGTGAGTACATCGTCACTCTTTTATAGATGTACTGTATAGACAAGGTAATTAAGATTCAGAAATAAAAATTCTGTGCCTCCTTATCGTTTTATTACATCATCATGTTGCTAAGGAATGTAATTTCTAGACAATCTTTCAAGTCTATGAGAAAATTTTGAGAAAAGGATCTACAAAAGAGAAATTTCTACGTTATCAAATAAAGTAGTTGCAACATTCTAATATAAATCGTCCAACTTGGTTAACTTCAATTTTAGAATAATGAAATCTCCATGATAAAGATTCCTCCTTTTTCACTGTGAAGAGTTGGGTTCGATTCTCTTAATTTCGCTGTGAAATTTTCTGAATTCAACTTTGTAAGTAAAATTCCGCCTTGTGCTATCTGTCCAATTAGTGACGATGGTTTAAAACAAATTCTCGAAATTGGTGCACTACTAGAAATGTATGCGTATTAAATATCTTGACGATTGTGGGGAGAAACTTATTTGCAAATATCCACAAACTTTTAAAAAGTTTGACAGACGTTTAGTTTTCCCGACCTATGCTCCGAGGCAGGGCCTGATTACTGCACAGGCCAACTAGGCCGTGTCCTTGAGCCTATTGCTGAGAAGGGCCCAAATTTAACAAAATGACTTAGAAAAAATTCTTAATATTGCATTTCCTTTCTCAAAAAACCAAAAATGATTTTGGTTAACTGGGCAACCGTGTGGCAATATAATGATATCTTTTGAATACTCCCAGGGGTGGAGAAGGAATATAGTTAATATTTTGGTGCGAGGGAGACCCCGAAAACCGAAAAGTTGCTGGGCCTTTGTTCCACTACAATCTTAATATGCCTATGTTCCGAGGAAGACATTTAAAAAGAAAATGTTTAAAAACATTTGTACAAAACTTCAGAAAACATAATTTGTCTGAAACTGGTGTCAATACATCGATGAATCAGCATCAACACAAAAAAGATCGTAAATTTATTTGTAATAAAAAAAAGATTCAAAAATTTAATTTTCTTTTGTAATTATATATTTGTAATTATATATTTGTAACTATTGTGTTCACAATAGAACTTAAAAAGACCTTTAACAATATCTTCAATTTAAATTTTAAAAATTACTGTAATATAAGTTAGAATAAAATTTTGAGTACACCCCCCCCCCCCCCGCACCACCCTATCAAAAATATTTGCCTGGTGTAGACAAATAATTTTGATAAGGTGGTACAACCTTGGTACAACTTACTAATCAAGAGGAGTTAGGTTTCAATCCCGGTTCGATCTTGGGTGAGCCTAAAGATTTAGGGTCCATTTTATTTGGGAGATGCCAGTCTGCTTAACCGTCGTTTCGAAAAAGACGACCGTATGAACCCAAATTCAATTACCCTCCCACCCCTCCACACACATGCATCTTAAAACATTAAAAGTAAGTCAGGACTTTCTGTGTCGACAGATATGATTCGTAGATGAATTAAAGAAAGATGTAAATCAATTTGAATGGAAATGATAAAACATCCAGCTTTGAAATGTCACTACAAATTGACAAAAATGCATTGAACATGCAAACAATTGTCATATGAACCCAAGTGGTACACTAAGATATTCAATAACGAAAAAAATATGCATAATAAGGATGAGATACATTTTCCTTGAATTACTCAATTAAACTTTCATGATAAAGGTATCAGATAAATTCACATCAAAATCATAAAATAAAGAAATTTTATCTCAGGTTTATTATCCAGTCATAATAACCAAAAAAGCTTGATTAATACATAAATATAGTTGGTAAAATGATTCTGACCAGTAATAAAAGTAATATCTTGATTTTTTTTTTTTTTTTTTTTTTTGAAATAAATTTATATTTTCTTCATGGAAAAGCTTAAATTCAGTCTTATTAACAAGAATTATACATTAAAATACGTACAGAATGATATAAAACTTAAAAATCATGCAATTTGTCCCAACATCTGAACAGAAAGTTTCATTGTTTACATCTGTGATGGTGTGCAGATTTTATAGAGTCTCAAGTGTTTCATTCATAGTATTTAAAAAAGAAAGAAAAATGCACTTACAAATTTTAACAACATAAAATAAGTGTACTTCGTTGACATTGCATTCAAAATGGATTTTGCATCTACTTGTATTTTTCAATGGATGTTCATTAATGCAACTCCAGACAGCTGAGAATTATTGATTCCTACGATAAGCTTTTGATTGTCTCAGTGTATAGGTTAGAGGTCTGCACGGGCCGAAATACACACGCCCGGCCCGACACGGCTCATAAAAAAATTCTACCTGGCCCAGTACAACACAAATCAGATTGAATCCAGTTCACAATTCAGTATCAGATAATTATTTATTGTGTATATATATGTATGTATATTATAGTTTCTAATATGTTTATCATATTATACAAATTTAATCTTATGATTTATTTTTTTAGGTTTTCTCCCCTTTATTGTGAATTTATGTGTGTTGGTAACCCCAAATTCGTATTATTTTGATTTTTATGGCTGAAACGGAGATGAAACCACACACTTTATTTATAGTTCCAAAGTATTTAGGGTCTGAAAAGTCTACTTTGTTTCTGCAAATTTTAATTCTGTTCATTTTGATTCCTTTTTTTCTTTCTTAAACTATCTTAAGTATAGTAAGAATTGTGGATGTATTATGTCTAGTATCACAAATAAAATGGGGATAGTCATTATCGATTGTGATTGTTTGGCACCAACTTTAAAAAGTAATTCATTACTTTTTATATGTATATATTCATAAATTAAATAAAAAATATGCAAATTAATCTCTTGTAAAAAATATTCTCTGCAAAACCTATGTTTGGCGGATATTAAATTCTATACATTAAATTTAACCGTTTTTATTTCGATACGTGATATCCGATGTGCGGTTATTGTATAACGATACGTCATTAGAGAATTTTAAAGAATTATTTAATTCTTTTTAGCGCGTTTTTTGAAGTCGGTTATATATATATATATATATATTTTTTTTTTTTGAAAAAGTTAATTTTATTAATAACTTAAGATATCTAAAATTTTATTCAAAATATTTAAATCAGATTTTAAATATTTTATTTATTTTTTAATTTTTATTTTACTCCAATTTTATGCGCGCGAAATAAAATAATCGTAAACGTCGCTGTGTTTCTTCCATAAAATATGTTACTCCTTTAAGAAATTATTAAAAGTTTTGTTTTGCCCCATGAAGTGAATAAATAATTGAAAATAAATAAATAAATAAATACACAAACATATTAAAAATGAAAAAAAAATAAAGGTATTAATTACATTTGAAAATAAATATCTTAAACTTAAAACGCTCCCAATTTTAATTTCTAAAATATTTTCACCATTTTATTTTCTTTTATTATTTAAAAGGACTTTATTTAAAAGTTTGTGAATCCAGTTTTAATCTGATAGTCAATAATGATTTAGGGGACTGGGGATAATTTACTCAATTTTCAGAAAATGATTTTTTATTTTTTAAATATTGAGCTCAGAATAAAATTTAATCTATCTTTTTTTTTAATGTTACACAGTAATAGCTATGATTTTTTTTTTTTCTATTCACATGAGTGTAATATATGAAAAACTTGAAAAATGACTGAATTTTATTTTGAGAAAATAATGGGTCCAGGCTCTCTAAATATGAGAGGCTTGAACCACTTTATTTTACATTAAAATAGTTGTTAAAGGAAATAAAATCAGTTTGATAAAAGGTAGACTAACTTTATACTACGCGGTTTCATTATAATTTAAAATTATTTAGGAAAATGGGATGTGTAAACAAATCTGCTTAGAAGGAATTCAAGGCTCAGGAGAAATTTCAATTCCATTTTAAACACTCATTTTTGCGATAACACTAGTTGCCACGTACTTTGGCATAATCTCATTACATTCAACTTGTTGAAATTTGTCTACATACTTTCCTAACGTAATTTGATCAATGTTGTGTTATTTTGCAGAGGCATGAATACTTGACAATTCTTAAGGCTGCTACTTTCATCGTTTTTAGTCTTTTCCATTCTTTCTATTTATCTACTTTGGGTTCTGTATGAAATAAAAATTCCTATCAACTTTTCCATTTGTATTTCATTACATTTTTTCTTGCAACTACAGCAATTTTTCACGTCTTTACTTTAATCAACTTTTTACATTTTCTTTTTTATTACTCCATTCTACTGTAGCTTTACAGAATAAATTTATATTATTTTAGAAATGTAATCATTAACTCTTCGTTATACACTGTGTATAATAAAAAGATTTGCAAAAAGACTGGATGGAGCTTTGACCATGATCACCCTTCCTTACATCGATGGGTCAAACCTCTCCAAGTAACACTCCAACAGGACAGAGGTCGATCCGATCCGGTTAACAAAAAATCCGGATAATTGGAAAATGGCTATGGCTATTTTTTAGATAAATTCCCTGCACACTTTTTCCTAGCTTAAGACTTCCAATTGTACATTTTGTCATATTACAAATGGTGTGTTTAGAAGTTATACTTTTTTTATCTTTTTGAAATTTTATTTTCTACAAAATTGGTTACATAGGTTATAAATAGAAGCAAATCTAGAAATTATTACATGTATATAGACATGACGAACAAATGCCAGCTTCTGTCACGGTCAAATTTATGATTTGATAATTATTTGTTTAAGATAGGTTCTTTTACGCTGCAAACGCCCTGGTGGAAAATTCTATAGCTAAAACTTTAAAGTGGATGAATTCCAAGCGTAACAGAGGGGAAATTACACAAGAATTTTACCATTTAAATTTTTACTAAATTTTCCAAACACAAAAATTTGACCAGACTATGTTAATTTATGGAACAGTGCTTAATTAATTAATTAGAAACGATGAAAAAGCTTAATTATTTAATTATAAATTAATTAAAATGGTATGTAACAGAAGGGACAAAGAAAAACCCACATTTTTTGACATTCACTACAATTTATATAAAACTCTGTGATTTGGAAATTACAAAAAATAAATTAAATGTATTTTTTAAGTAAAGACATATCAAGGTAAAATAATTACCTATCAGATTGTTTAAATTGAAAACACATTTTATTTAAATGAAATTAATCGAACGTAACAGAGGGGACATGGAATGTAACAGAGGGGACATCTTACAAATTCAGTGATCATATTTCCAGTGCAATATCATTATCAAAGGTGACGTTTTGATTATTTAATGTTAGAGTTGGTAGTACTTGTTTTATTTCAAACATATGAATCCATGCTATATCTTTATGATTATATTTAAATGTTTTCAGTCCACTAGACCGACTTAAAAATACAACATGGACATTGTCAGTTTCCTTGTCGATTTCAGTTATTTGGGCAACAAATTCCACCAACCTATTCTTTCTTTGAAATCTAACAATTTCAAAATTGCCAACATTAACATCAGGAGGTAACAAATTGTTATTTTCTACAGATTTGTCCATACCATCTTTGAAGCAAAACTGTACACCTTCTTCAACAGACACAGATGAATAAGAAATACAATATTTTTGTAGCACTCTAACACAGTGAATTCTCCTCAAATTTGATATAGAGTTTTATATTTGAAACTCTCTCATTAAAGGCAGCGATGTCCCTTTCTACATCCTCTTTTGCACAATAAATAATTTCTACTCTACTGCAAATGGTATCAGCAAATGATTTAGCATAAGATGGTGGAGGAGCTCATTTTTCCAGACATAATTCCTCGGTACACAGCCCTCTTTACAGTACTTTCCACTCCATCAACTGCACTCTTTACATGACTAGTAGCAAAATAATGCCAATTGACTTTAAAGGGTGAGAAAGTAACATTGCAAAGTGTGTTTGAATTGGGATGATGGCCCATCATTAAAAGTGTCAATTTCTTTTAACACATAGGGATAATCTTTTATAATTGATCAAATAGGATTTCATTAAAAGCGTGCATTGCATATTTGTCATGCTGAATATCGTCACTGCCTATGACATAACCCCTAATTTCTTTTCCTTCTAAGAGATCATCTTTTAGGAGCCAAACAACAGCAGTAAAATAAAGAACACTGCTTGTGAATCCAATGTGCTGATTGTATCTCTTTTGTGTAACAAAAGTAAAGTTTTCGCTAAAATCTACTTGTAACACACACTTGGTTGGATTTCATCTAAGCTGCTTAAAATAATTAGATTTTATTGAAAAATAGACTGTGTTAAAATAATTAGATTCGTTCACAACCATGTGTAACAGAGGGGACATTTAGCTCCGTCTCCTCTGTTACATCCCCTCTGTTACGCATGTATTTAAAAAAAAAAGAATATATTTTCAAAATTATTACATAATATGATTACACAAATGATATTTATTGTAAACACTTTTTATTAAATTTAAATCTTTTTATATATTGAATAAAATAAACTTTAAAAAAATTGTAACAGAGGGGACAAATAAAAATTATAATTAACTTTATTTTAAAGAAATAAGAAGAAAGTTGTATATGAAGATTATTACTGTAAAATTATGATTAGAAACCATTTAACTTACTATATAAATGAAAAAAATATGTAAAATCACTATATTTTTGTAAATAATTGATTTTTTAAAAAGTCACATTTTTAACATTATAAATCAAAATCATTAAATACCCATTATTTATCATAAAGTTTAGATAAACCATGCATAATTTTCAAAAATAAATATTAAATCCATTAACTGCAATAAATTGCCTTTAAATTGACACCAAATGCTTGAAGATAACATGACGTTGAAAAATTCATTACTGGTTTCAGTTGGCATGGAATTCGTCAGTGGATTTTTTAAATGTTTTCTCCCTATGAAGACATACTTAAATTTAAAATTAAATACTACAGATTCAGAAAAAATCTTTTACGTTTTAGCGTATCCTGGGAGGTAACCAAACCAAAAGCAACCAAATTTAAGTAAAATTTATTTATTTATTTATTTAAGATCTGTATAATAAGCTTCTACTATAATTAAATTAATGTTATATATATATATATAGCTGCCAACTTCCCGATTTTTTGGATACCAGTGAAATCTTACAGAAACGTTCGCTTTATTCAATGACGTAAATTGTGTGATCTAATAAAGTAAGTATTTCTGCATAAAAATAATGGTATGGAAAAAAATAGAGAGGTCAGCAATTATGTATGTATGTATTAATATGTATATAACCATTAATTGTAAAACAATATATAAACCATTGTATTTAATATAAAATTACCATATTGAAACATAGAAAAAGAAAATATAATCAAAATTTGTAGAAACAAAGAAGAATCGTCAGGACCGCAAATACTTTTGAACTAGAAATAAAGTGTGTGTTTTAGGTAGATTTCGTATGAAATACTATTACCTATTGCAATCGCGGTTTATCTATCTATCTATCTATCTATCTATCTATCTATCTCACTTTTTTATGGACACGATAACTTCTATATTAGGTAGATTTCGTATGAAATACTACCTATTGCAATCGCACCAGTTTATATATCTATCTATCTATCTATCTCACTTTTTTATGGACACGATAACTTCTATAATTCTTCACCAATCTCCACCAAACTGGTACATAAAATCAAAGGGGTTAAAATCTCGGCTAAGTTCGTTAACGGGCAAAATCGGACCAAGGGGGTCGGAATAGGGAGCGTTTTTGTGAAAACTGAAAAAACGCCATAACTTCTTAATTAAAGTAGATATTGAATCGGTTTAAAGTTTATATTACTTCTTAAAAATGGGCCAAAAGTTTATGCATGACAGATTTTTGTAAATTTAGAAGTGGGCTCAAGGGGCGAAAAAAACAGGGGTTTTGAGAGAAAAAAATTCATAACTTCGTCAATTTTCAAGATATTAAGTCCAACTAAATTTTTTGTAACTGTTCTTAAAATTATCTAAAACTTTTGTATTTACAAGTTTTTGATAGGACCAACATTTACCGATGAAAAAAAATTAAAAACGAAAAGAAAAAGGGCGGTGAAAAAAGAGAAAAATCCATAACTCCGTCAATTTTTAAGATATCAAATCTGATTAAATTTATTTTACATCTTCTCAAAAATATCTGCAACTTTTATATTGACAAGTTTTTCATAGGACCAATTCGTATAGCAAAAATAAATTAAACAAAAATAGGAGTTGGAGAAAAAAACGTCAAATCCAAACTGCCTATATTCTGACTCATTTTTAAATTCATTTTTGATTTTAAACGCACCCAAATGGTAGATCCTCTTATTTAGAAACTGTATAAAGTGACGCAATGGTCAATTTTCTGATAAAGATAGAATATATTTCAAAAAAGGCTACAAAAAGGGTATTTTGAACAAAATTTCCCAAAGTCATCGGGACTGAAAATTTAAGGAAGTATTCAAATAAGAAATTGCGTTTTTTTTCTGACTCATGTTTAAATCCATTTTTGTACTCAAACGCATCCAATTTACAGATCCTCTTATTTATGAACTATATAATTGGTCAGTTTTTTGATAAAGACGGAATATATTTCAAAAAAGGCTACCAAAAAGGGTATTTTGAACAGAATTTTCCGAAATCATCGTGACTGAAAATTTAAAGAAGTGTTCAAGTAAGAAATTGCATTTTTTTCTGACTCGTTTTTAAATCCATTTTTGCTCTCAAACGCATCCAATTTACAGATCCTCTTATTTAGGAACTATATAATGTGATGCATTGATCGATGTTTTGACAAAGACAGAATATATTTTGAAAAAGGCTACCAAAAATGGGTATTTTGAACAGAATTTCCCGAAGTCTTCGTGATTTCAAAAATTTAAGGAAGTTTTCACATAGCAAATTGCATTCTTTATGACTCGTTTTAACATCCATTTTCGCTCTCAAACGCATCCAATTTACAGATCCTCTTATTTAGGAACTATATACTGTGACTCATTGGCCAGTTTTTTGATAAAGATAGAATATATTTTTTAAAATGCTGTCAAAGTGAATATTTTGCACAAAATTTTCCGAAGCAATCATGTTTAAAGAATTAAGGATGTATTCAAACAACAAATCGGTTATTTTATGACTGATTTTTAAATTCAATTTTTTTCTCAAACGCATTCAACTGACAGTTTTTTGTTATTTAGGAACTGTATAATGTACAGTTTTGGTCGATTTTTTAATAAATTCAGAATTTATTTCAAAATATGTTGTCAAAATGGGCATTTGAGCTGAATTTTTCTTAAGATGATTCTCATAAAACCAGTTTTTAAAGAAAAATTAAATTAAAAATTTTTCATAAACGGCCAAATGAAGTTATTAAACTGGGTTTATCTCTAATCACATATATATATATATATATATATATATATATATATATATATATATATATGTGGGATATACTCTCGCATGTGGGCTACACTCTGTGTTACACCTGAATCGGACTGTATTTCCCTCCGCCACTCTCCGGAACTCCGGCTCGAGATTAAATAGAAAAAGGTGCATTAGCGAAGCTGTGTGGCCAGGAGTGAATTAAGAAGAAGTAAATAGAACGTTTTGAACGACGGAAAACTATGTTGATTAAAACTAAGACGGATATTTCGAAGTATAAAAATGACGATTGTTTTAAAGAACTTTAAAACATTTACGACGAATTGTTATATGATTTTTAAAGATTATATAGAAAAGTAACGAAGAATTAATCTGTTCTATTCTTTTGTTTATTTTTTGTTCAGTTCGTCTGTTATAGAATGTATGTGTCCGCCAGAAACTACTTTTTATTTTGAGTCAAGACTCGTCCATCCCATAAAGTGGTGACAGAAGTGCCCACCCAGCATTTTGCTCATTGTTATGAACTAGATAATTTTTCTTCAGATTCAAGCCGGATATCATTTTACGGGTGAGTTAATTATTCCATATTTTATATTTACTATGAAGCTAGTCGACATCAAAGAACTGGAACTTGCATTTAAAAATGAACGTACTAATAAAATAAAACTCCTTCATAAATTATTGTTCGACACTGATGGTGATCGATCAAATCGAAAAAGAATTCGTGACTTCACTGGTTTCGATTTCGAAACGACCAGCACTGAATTCAAAAATAAAGTTACGAAAGTTCAAGCAGATTTTTCTTTAAACGATTTAATCACAATTTGTAATTTACTCTGTATTTCCAACGACGGTTCCTTAACTGAACTTGCAACCAGATTAGTTACATATCTTTCAGACTTGAATTCACTCCAAGCTAACATTATCCAAAACGAAAGTGATACCGATTCGGAACCTGAAATATCTTCACATAATACCTCATTGAATAAAGACACTGCAAGTAATACTGAATCATCAAATTTTGAAAAAGCAAGCAATTTCCAGTTCAAAGTTTTTTGCCATCTACTATTAATTTTAATGATGTTGAAAGCGTTATACCGCCTTTTGATGGCAGTTCTTTTCAAGATATAAATATTTGGTTAAGTAATTTTGACGATGTCGCTAGCATGCTCAGTTTATCTGAATTTCATAAATTTATATTTGCTAAACGATCCTTACGATTAAAAGCCCAGCTGTTAGTACAAAGAGAATTTCACATTAACTCGTATGAAAAACTTAAAGAACTCTTAATTTCAGAATTTGGCATTACTTATAATTCTGCTGAGTTACATGACATGCTAAATAAGCGAAAATTACAACAAAATGAATCCCTTGAAGAATATTTTCACGTAATGAAACAATTATGTTCGCGCGGTAACATCGAAGATTCAGCATTGATGCAGTACATTATTAACGGTATACCCGACCCTGTTTTTCGAAAATCAATATTATATGGCTGCCAATCTATAGCAGAATTTAAACAAAAACTCAAAATTTATGATAAAATTCGCCATGACTATGAGAACACTAAATTTCGTAAATCTAAATCAGAAATGCCGTTGAAAGAGAAATCTTTTCGTCCAAAACCTGATCTTCTCTGCTTTAATTGTGGTTTAGCCAATCATAAAAGTAGCCAATGTAGGCATAAAGACAAAGGCCCTCGCTGCTTTAATTGTTCGAATTTCGGCCATAAGTCGGCTCAATGTGACCAACCAAGAAAATCTAGAAATAAGCCTGAACCATCCAATATTTCCACCATTATGTCGAATACTTTTATGACCAAAAAAGTAATTATTTCGTCAGTAAATGTTCTTTCTTTGATCGATACGGGAAGTGAAAGAAGTCTGTTAAAAGAAAGTATTTATCGCAAACTCCCAACGGTTTCGAACCTCGAACATTCAACAGTCACATTAACTGGATTAGGAAACACTATGATCAAACCCCTGGGTTTTTTCTCTACGGATGTTACGATTGATGATTTTAATTATACCACTAATGTTTATGTAGTACCAGATTATTCCATGTCTTTTGATTTTATTATTGGTACAGATATTATACAGCAAAGTATTTTAACAGTTTCTCAAAATAATATTTCGATGCAAAAAACCAAGCAAAATGAAGATATGTCAAATAATTTTCTGATTAATGTTGCTCAAGTATTAGACGATAGTGATCTTGATTTATCTCATATTACCGATACAACTATACGTTCAAAAATTACGGAACTTATTCAAAATTATTCCCCCCCGAAAAGTAAAGACTACCGATGTTACATTATCAATTCATCTGAAAGATGAAATACCTATTACATGTCCTCCCAGACGCCTAGCTCCTATAGAGAAGGAATTTGTAGAAAAACAAATTTCTGAATGGCTTGAAAAGGGAATTATCCGAAAAAGCACCAGTAATTTTTCATCACCTATTGTCCTCGTAAAAAAGAAAGATGGTTCATATAGATTGTGTGTTGACTATAGGAAGCTAAATGCTAAAACACATAAACAACGTTTTCCCCTCCCAGTAATCGATGACATTATTGATCAGTTGCACTCTGCAAAAGTATTTACAACTCTTGATCTTAAAAATGCATTTTTTCATGTCGAAGTAGAAGAAAATAGCCGAAAATACACTTCTTTTGTAACACATTCTGGTCAATTTGAATTTCTATACATGAATTATGGCCTTAGCGATGCTCCCTTAGTTTTTCAGAGATATATGTATCTATAATGTTTTTCGCGATCTCATTAATGAAAAAGTACTTATCGTCTACATGGATGATTTCATAATACCGTCTGAAGACGAAGCCGAAGGACTCCAGAAATTACAACGCGTTCTTACAACTGCATCCGAATAAGGTTTAGAACTGAATCTAAAAAAATGCCACTTTTTAGAACGAGAAATTGATTTTTTGGGTTACCACATTAAAAATGGTCAATTGCATCCATCTCCCTCAAAAACTAAAGCTGTCCTAAATTTTCCAGAACCTAAAAGTGTAAAAGATGTATATTCATTTGTCGGACTAACCTCATATTTTCGTAAATTTATTCAAGATTATTCTTTAATAGCTAAGCCCTTAACAGATCTCCTCAGAAAGGACACTAAATTTCACTTCGGTGACCAGCAGCGAAATGCATTTAATCAGCTGAAACACATTCTTGCTTCAGGTCCTGTTTTAAGCATTTATAACCCTAGTAATGAAACAGAAGTGCATTGCGATGCTTCTATTGATGGTTACGGAGCAGTCCTCCTTCAAAAGTCTTCTATTGATAATCAATTTCACCCTGTCTACTTTATGAGCAAAAAAATCACAGATGCCGAGCGTAAATATTCGAGTTATGAATTAGAAGTATTTGGCTGTCATCGAGGCTCTTAAAAAATTTCGTGTTTATATTTTAAGTATTCCTTTCAAGATAGTCACAGATTGCAACGCATTTGCCCTAACTATGAATAAAAAAGATCTTTGCACCAAGATAGCTCGATGGGCTTTAATGTTAGCTGATTATAACTATACAATCGAACACAGACAAGGTACACGTATGCGCCACGTCGACGCTTTAAGCAGAAATCCCGTATGTATGACCATTCAAGACAGTTTTACTTCCAAAATCATACAATCACAGAACACCGACGAACATATACAGGCCAACAAGGAAATTTTGAACACAAAGTCATATGACAACTATTTCCTCAAAAATAACGTTCTTTATAAAAATCATAAAGGTTACGATCTGGTAGTTGTGCCGGATGAAATGCAGCTAAACGTTATTAAACACGTTCATGACAAAGGACACTTCGGACGCAAACGTTGTGAAGAACTCCTTAACGAAGAATTTTTTATCCCTAATATGGCAAATAAGATTGATAAAGTTATTGCAAATTGTGTAACATGCCTTTTGTATAATCGGAAACGTGGGAAACAAGAAGGTGAGTTGCATCCCTTTACACAAAGACGAGACTCCCCTCCAAACCTACCACATTGATCATTTAGGCCCTCTCGAATCAACTAACAAAAACTATAAACATATTTTGTCTTTAATAGATTCATTTACCAAATTCGTGTGGCTATATCCTTGTAAAACTACTTCTTCTGCCGAAGTCATATCGAAACTGCAACAACAAAGTTATACTTTTGGCAACCCTTCCAAAATTATTAGCGATAAAGGTCCTACATTTACAAGTAAAGACTTTGCTGATTATTGCCAAAATGAAAATATAAAACACGAGACAATTACAACTGGCCTTCCCCGTGCTAATGGTCAAGTAGAGCGACTTAATTCCATCATAATTTCAGTAATCTCTAAAATGTCCAAAGACGAACCAACCAAATGGTTTAAATATGTTCCTAAAGTTCAACAAGTTATTAATTCAACTTACCAACGAAGCATTAAGAGAACACCGTTTGAAATACTATTTGGTACAAAAATGAAACAGAAAGAAGATTTACAAATTATTGAACTCCTAAACAGTGCAGTCGAAGAACAATTCATGAAAGATAGAGAAGAACTCCGAAAAGAAGCTAAGAAGAATATTCTGGAAATTCAACAAGAAAATCGCAAGCATTATAATTTAAGACGTAAGAAACCCCGTAAATATAACCTTGGAGACCTCGTAGCAATTAAAAGAACCCAACAAGGACCAGGGTTAAAATTGAAATCTAAATTCCTAGGTCCATATAAAGTAACCAAAGTGAAGTCTAACGACACCTACGACGTAGAGAAAATCTCATCAACTGAAGGACCGATCAGTACTAGTTCGTGTGCTGAATACATGAAGCCTTGGCATGACGATAACTGAAGTATTATTTTTTTTCCTTATCTTTAATGTGTATGTCTGAACATTTTAAAGTCAGCGATTTTAAAGAACATTTTCATACGATGTTACACCATTTTAGAAAAAAGACGACTGATCTTTCTCGTGTACAAACGAACTATATTTCCCCCCCCCCTAAGAACAGTTACTGTTTTTGTTTCTGTTTTTGTTTCTTTTCAGATTCTGTAAGATCACATGTCGCTGCGGCAGCTCCAGATGTCAGGACGGCCGCATGTGGGATATACTCTCGCATGTGGGCTACACTCTGTGTTACACCTGAATCGGACTGTATTTCCCTCCGCCACTCGCCGGAACTCTGGCTCGAGATTAAATAGAAAAAGGTGAATTAGCGAAGCTGTGTGGCCAGGAGTGAATTAAGAAGAAGAAAATAGAACGTTTTGAACGACGGAAAACTATGTTGATTAAAACTAAGACGAATATTTCGAAGTATAAAAATGACGATTGTTTTAAAGAACTTTAAAACATTTACGACAAATTGTTATATGATTTTTAAAGATTATATAGAAAAGTAACGAAGAATTAATCTGTTCTATTTTTTTTGTTTATTTTTTGTTCAGTTCGTCTGTTAATAAATGTATGTGTCCGTCAGAAACTACTTTTTATTTTGAGTCAAGACTCGTCCATCCCATATATATATATATATATATATATATATAATACCATTAAAAGTAGACAAGATTCACCAATGGATTTTATCAATAAAAGAATTAAATTTAATTATAGTAAACAATATTAACCATTTGAAATTAACCATTGAATTTAATAACTTATAGTACATTGAACATGGAAGGAAAAAAGAATAATATGAATACAAATGAAATTTGTAGAACCAAAGCAGAATCTTCAGGTCCCAAATACTTTGGAACTACAAATGGAGTGTGTGGTTTCATCTTCGTATTTGCCATGAAAAAGCAAAACAATACGAATTTGGGACTACCATCACACAAAAAACAAAATTATTAAACAAGGAACAAAGATATTTTACAAAAAGGAGTTGAAAGTAAGTAAAAATAATAGTTTTCCATAACAAACAAAAAGGATAAAGCAGAATGGAAATATAATTGAACCGGAAAAATAATTAATAATCGATATTAACATAAAATTAAATTAATAAAATGATTAAAATTAGAATTAAGAGATAACATTCATGTTAACATATAACTTAAAATACATTATTGTTACTTTAATCAGTAACATTTATTGTGACTTTACATGGTAAAAACTCATTATCTTAATATAGGATAATAAAAATTAAAAAAAAATAATAATAATAAAAAAAAAATAATAATAATATTAATAATAATACCAAAAATTATATCAATAACATTAAAAATAATTTGATAATTAAAATATAGCTATTTAATTATAGATATAACTAGACAAATATCCATATATTGGTGTAAATTAAACAGTTTAAAAATTATGTTAAAATAAATAACCCACTCTCATTTTTTTTTTTTTTTTTTTAAATAAATAATTAACCTTTGCGTTTTTATCCAGACAACACCACCCTCCTCCGTTATCTATCTATCTATCTATATATATATATATATATATTTGTTGAAATGAGCACTCTTCGAAATCTACCTCCGCCTATAGGCCCAGCCAACAGGGATTTTTCTCCTTCGTATTAGCTATGAAAAAGTAAAGCAATACAAATTTGGGGCTACCAACAAGCATAAAACCAAAATAAAATGGAGAAAAATATTAAAAATAAATCATATAACATTACTAAAATGGATAGAAAAGGAAAAAACATACCAAACACTACAGTTACCCCTAAAATGATGTATCAAAAATTCATTTAATTTGACAATACTAACCTAAACTCAATATCTTAATATAAGATATAGAAGGAATAAAATAGATAATTAATGTATGCATTTTATACATTTAGAAATAATATTTTAGGCATTGTTCAAATTTTTAAAAGTTAAATACAAATTATTTTTAACATTAATTATTTAATTACATTAATAGATTAAATTAATATTATACAATTATTCATACATATGTGTTAATTGAATATTCAGTATAAAATGTATTGCAGTTTAGCAGATGCCTCTCCCCCCTCAGTTTTTTTTCTTTTAAATTAACCATTCCGTATTATCCAGACATCACCACCCTCCTCTGTACTTTAACATCTACGCACCCAGCCATCCTATTATATATTTTTTTATATTTGTTTTGCATTTTTAATTTTTTATGTTTTAATATTTTTTTATGCATTTTTTACGCAATGTGTTAAGATCATGTAATTATTAATTGTATATTAAAGAATATATGATTTTTTGGGGAAAACTCTTATTTAATGCATCATAAATCCGCTTTTTAATACTTATGTTAATAAGATGAGAAGAACATAAACATTTTATTCTATATAAATGATTAAGGATTATATTGCGTACATACATTGGTGTGCAAAATTTAAGGACGAGTCCCGAAATGCCAATTTTCAAGGGATTTTAAAGCGACAATTTTCAAGCGAATAATCAAAAGGAAGTAATATAATTTGAATAATTACTATCCCTGCATAACAACTCGCCCGTATAACATCTCATTCAGGTCACACATGATCACAAGAGTCACAGTCACTACGGCAAAAGAAAAAATAGGAAATTCCATACGTCTCATTTATGAGTCTCAAATGACTACTATATGACTCCACTGACAGGTCATTGTGACTGCTGCTTTGTGGCGAGTCAGCAGGTGACTTTACAATGTCGTTTCATAGACACTCTCTTGTGACCTCTCATCTGGAGACTCAATTTCAGAGTCATTATGAACGTTGCATTATGATAAATTACCAAATAATGCCCCATTAAAGTCATATGGTGACTTTTCACTGCTTTTCACAGCGGTTACTTCACAGTAGGGTCTCTGTCACCATTTGACAAAGTCTTGTGACAGAAAGTCACCATGTGACTTTAATGTGACATTATTTGGTGATTTATCATAATACAATATTCACAATGACTTTGAAATTTAGTCTTCAAATGTCAGTCACATGAGAATCTCAATAAAACGACATTGTAAAGTCCCCTGGTGACTCGACACAAAACAGCAGTCGCAGAGACCTGTAAGTGGAGTCACATATAGTAGTCATTTGAGACTCATAAAAAGGATGTATGGAACTTCCTATTTTTTGTTTGCCGTAGTGAATGTGACTCTTGTGACCATGTGTGACCTGAATGAGATGTTATATGCGCCAGCTGTTATACAGGGATAGTAATTATTCAAATTATATTACTTAGTTTTGAATATTCGCGGGAAAAGTATCGCTTGAAAATCTCTTGAAAATAGGCATTTTGGGACTCGTCCTTAAATTTTGCACACCAGTGTGCACACACACACACATACAGCTAACAAACTTCTATTCAAAATTCTTAATAAAATTTATAATATAACAAAAAACAGTGGCAATACACATTGTATAAAGAATAGTTATGAACTGGTCACTAATATGGAAAATCTTAAATGTATAAAAAATGTAACTACATATGACTTCAAAAATCTTTTTAATAATATCGATTTATTAGATTTACATGATATAATAGATGCACTATTTAAAAAAATATCAAACATGATTTGGATCTATCAACGAACATTGATACTGATTATTTTCTTACTTTAACAAATTTCATTATCTATAATAATTTTATAATGCAAGATAACATTATAAATATATGCAAAAAGTTGGTATACCACAAGGTGGTTGTACATCTAGTATATTATCAGACTTATATCATTATGAACGTAACTATTTTAATAATAAAATACATTTTTATCGATATATTGATGATACAATTTTAGTTGATACTGATAATACCAGTATATCTCAATTCCCAGTAGATTATCCATCTAATCTAGAAATTACAAAAAACTTGCTTTCTAATAATACCATTAACTTTTTAGATCTTAAAATTATATTAAAAGAAAACAAATTAATAACTGATATATATGACAAACGGAATGAATTTAATTTTAAAGTTAATAAATTTACTTATTTTAAATCCTGTCTTCATAATTCTAGATATCGTAATATAATCCTTAATCATTTATATAAAATAAAATGTTTATGTTCTTCTCATCTAATTAATGCAAATATTAAAAAACTAGTACATGATGCTATAAATAATGGTTTTCTTAAAAAATTCATATATTCTTTAATATACAATTAGTTATTACATGATCAAATATAATTAACACATTGCGGAAAAAAAGTACAAAAAATTATTAAAACATAAAAATAATAATAATAAATTAAAAATGTAAAAAAAAAAATTAAAAAAATGTATATAATAGGATGGGTGGGTGGGTAGATGTTAGAGTACGGTGGAGGGCGGTGTTGTCTGGATAATAAGCAATGGTTAATTTAAAAAAAATGAGAGTGGGAAATGCATTTGTTAAATTGAAAACATATCGTAATGGAAGTTTAATTGACATTAATGTATGGATAATTGAATAATTATATGAATTCTATTAATATAATTTTATTAATTTACATTATTAAATTGCACTTAACTTTTAATAAATGAGAGACCTGTAACACAATCTAAGTGTATAGAGTATATATATTAGTTAGCTATTTTTAAATCTTATATCATCTTAAATAAGATATTGCGTTTAGCTTACAAGGAAGGTCTCCATACGGGCATACTCAGAAAAATCTGAAAAAAATACAGAATGTTATTCTCATATAGTTATATATGTTTATAAAAAAAATTTCGGCGGAACCTCCTTATAACGTCCGTAAAAAAATAATAAAAAATTCGTTTATTTGGCGATTTATCTCCGGTTGGCGAAAAAACGAAATTTTGAAAAATACGCTTTTACGCTTCGAATACTTTTTAAAGAAAAAACTTTCTATGACAATTTATTTAAATAAGTTTAGTTTAAGTAATTTTAGTTTTGCATTTTTACTTTACTTTAAGTGTAATTTTGTCATATACGTTTATATATACTTATAACACACTGAAATTAATATATTTTATCATTTAAAACACAATTTAAATTGATTAAAATTGTTCCAAATTGAAGAACACACTGTTAAAAATCTGCTGCATTTTGTTGCAACGCCACTCCCTTGCCTGTATAGAAAACGGTTACTTGGCCGTGAAATGGAGCTTTCTTATTGATTGGAATAGAGATATTATATACAAGCGGTGGAGTGCGTTGCAACAAAATGCAACAGATTTTTAACAGTGTATGACACGGTCAATTCACCGTGCTATGGAGCATTCTCATTGGTCAGAAGAGGGATATTCTATAAAAGTAGTAGAGTGACGTTGCAGTAAATGCTGCAGATTTTTAACAGTGAAGTCAATTAAAATCAATTTTCAGATTCTTTAAAATCGCCTGCTTTTGGCGGGGAAATGCACTGCTTGCCAAATCCCGCGTCGCTTTCAGCTTTTCACGCCAATTATTCCAAACTATTTTATTTTTTTACATATCTAATAATGCAATTCCGCCGCTAATTTTCACTGATACTTTATTACCTACATGAGTATTTAATTCGTATTTTATTCAAAAAATTCTGAGTATGCCCCCAATGGAGATCTTCCTTGTTAGTATAGTCAAATTAACTGTTTGTGTTTTAAATCTTAATAGGGTAAACTATGGTGTATGGTTTAATTTTTCTGTTATCACATTATTCTGCTTTTGATTAATTTATTAATTTATTATTATCATGTGTACGGTAATTATTTTTAGTTTTCCCCCTTTTCATTTTTCTATCCAATTTATTAATTTTGTTGTGCCTTGTTTTTGCTGTTATTTTTTCATTTGGTTTTATGTGCATTGGTAGTCCCAAATTTGTATTATTTTTCTTTTTCATGGCTAATACGAAGATGAAACCACACACTTCATTTGTAGTTCCAAAGTATTTGGGGCTTGATAATTCTGCTTTGCTTCCACAAATTCCATTTCTATTCATTTTATTTATTTAAATTTTTCCTCATGTTCAATAGGTTTTTTTTCCTAGTACATTCAAATGGTTTATATTGTAATACAATTAATGTTTATATATATATATATATGTATATATGTATATATATATATATATATATATATATATATATATATATATATATATATTACACTAATGGCGACCTCGAAAAGAAATTGCATAACTAAATTTTAAAAAACGATTTTTTTTTTGTGTTTTCACACCTGCAACCACACTCCAAGTAAATATTAGATTGAACATATTCAACTTAACTTTCTTTTATGTTGATAGATGCTCTTTTTACAGCACCTTCTGAAAAATAGACTAACTAAATACAAATTGATTTATATACTTTTTAATGAATCTTCAAAATAGACTTTTGTGACTTTAATTTTATGCTTTAATAAAAAATTTCACATGATAGATTTTTTTTACATTTACGCTTTTAACGACCCTGGTGGGAAATCGCATAGCTAAAATTTTAAAATGGATTTTTTTATTATTATTATTTTTATTTTTACGTTATCTCATGTGGAAGCTTATATACCGATTTTGTTTAAAATTGAATATCCCTTTAAATCTTTAAAAATAATTCTTGGCTCAAGTTTTTCGGCTATTTTTTTCTTCGACCTTGGCTTCACATTTTTCGTTTTAAAAAGGATGAAAGAAGATATTCAATAAAATCACTTTCTGATATGTCCGCTGCTTTCCACTGAGAAGGAGTAGAAAGGGAATCTATTTCCCCTAATATAATCTGTGCGGATCTAACCGAACGATAGAAGATTCTTGAAGCGGAAATATTGCCCACCACCAAAGTCGTTGATGCGTGTTTACCACCGGATCTCAAAGGCCGGTGTGATTCACTGTTATTCTATGCTTAGACCATAGGATTTAATTATTGAAGATGAGCTAATTGTATTACTTGATTATAAAGAACGTATATAAAAATAACGTTGTATATATAAAAAAATAGATTGAAAATTGTACCTTTGTTTCTCGATATCAGGAATAAAGATTGCTTTCTAAATAAACTGAAAAGCTGAAACCGCTGATTTTTTTTAGGTAAACAATGAATTATGTTCCGAAAATGGTTTATGCTAAGTATTTTGTAAAGCGTTGCAATATGAATCAAGCTGCGGATATTATTGTAATTTTATTAAGAATTTTATGTTTGTAATGAAAATTATGAAAAAATGTATAATATAATGTTATTAACGTGATTTTTGTTAACGTATTAGGTCTTCTGAGAATTCAACGAAACAATGAGATACATAAATAATGGGTGAAGTTCCCTACATAGTACTTACGCATTGAAAAATACATGCATAAATTTATACATTTAAACAGGTATACTATAAAAAACGATTTATCTATGTATATGTAAAGTGGCGTGTCAATTGCTAAACAAACGCCTTATATGACAGTGTCAAATACACATTATTCTGTGTCTTTTAACCTCTTGGGGACGAACGACACGTATACATGCAACAAAAAGGCTTAAGCCTCCCTTTTTTTATCCCTTTTTTTCAGTAAAATTTTACGGTTGAATTGGCCTGTTTTAACTGGAGCATTTTCTCGATTCAATAAGGGACAAATTTCTGTTTTTAAAACCCGGTGACAAAACATTAAAAATTTCGTAAAATATTTCCGTTTCGAAAGGGTTAATGTTCGCCCATTAAGCTGCTGAAGTATGTAAAAAAGCTATCAGAAAACTTTGAAATATACAGTTTGGTGCTTAAGTTGCACATGAGTACACTAATCTATGTGTAATATGTAAAAACGGCAGATTTTTGTATACGTAGCTTAACATTATATTTTGGGATGTAAATTGTGAACTAAATGTCTATAGCAAGACAAACTTGCATGAAGAACAAACTCACGTTCTTCGTGTGTTTGCTCTGTTTCTAGCAGATTTGTTTTAAGATGATAAAATAGCAGAACTTTAATTTACAAGAGAAAAGATCGTCTGAAATTATATTTGCTGCATGCCATTTCTTTGTTGTTGTTTTGAAGTCCTAAAATCGTATAGTCATCACAATCTATGATAGAAATTCTTAAAATACGAAAATTGTGACGCCAGAACTCTTTCCGTATTCTGTCGGATTTTTTTGAATTAATTTTAGTCATCACTTTTCAAAGGTACATTTTAATCAAGAGGAGAAATTCTCTATTTAATTCAATGTACAGTAAACAAGCGACTACTTGGTCAGAACAGGATACAAACTAATAAACTGCAATTTCTCACAGAGACACCATACCATTCAGCTGTGATTCTACAAGATAAATTTTCAAGTATTGACCTTTATTGAGTTTACTTAAGAACACATATATATGTGTAGTTTTCTGTTCTTACACATATTTTTGTATAATTTCTTGTGCATATAATGTAGCAATTTAAAATTCTTACACACATTTCTGTGTAATACTCTGTGCATACATATATTTCCTTAAAAAACGTAAAATACATAGATATTTGTGTAAAATTTTTAAATTTAAAATAAAACGGCAATTCGAGTTAATCCGTACATTACTTTTATATTTATACATACTTGTTTGAGAGTTTGAAAGATTAACAAATTATGCTTTTCCACTAAACCGATAAACACTCATAAATGAAGTTAAATGTTTGCAACAAGAGGGTGAATTTCATGGCAAAAGTGTGATTTTGTAAATTTACGCATATACACATGTAAAAGTGACTAATTTACACACAAAGCGTTTTCACAATGTATGTTATTTCCTCAGGTATTTTCTAATTAACTAAACAATGCAATGCAAAAAGCATCCTCTCCTTGAAATTTCAAAGAAGTTTCCAATCTCTGTTTAAGATAAGAACTTTTCTATTTAATATTTACCCCGGCGTCATGGGGGTAGAGTCTGTGAAACCCGGCACATTTTATTTTGCTTGAATCTCGGTCACTACCTGTGCGATGTTGCCGGTCTTCTTAGTAGCTGGAGGTATTGAGTTAGTCTAATCTTTTATCTTTTATTTATTAAACTGAATACCTAAAACTGTAATCCCGAATAAACTTAATCATTTTTATTGATACAAATTTTATTGATATAGATTTTTTTTTTTTTTTTTACGCTAATGGCGACCCAGGAAGGAAATTGCATAACTAAAATTTAAGAATGGATTTTTTTTAGTGTTTTCATACTTGCAACCATACTCCAAGTAAATATTAGATGGAACATATTCAACTTAACTTTCTTTTATGTAAATAGATGCTCTTTTTATAGCACCTTCTGAAAAACAGACTAACTAAATAGAAATAAAATTGATTTAAATACATTTTTAATGAATCTTCAAAATAGGCTTCTGTGACTTTAATTTTATGTTTTAATAAAAAGTTTCACATGCTATATTTTTTTAATTACTAGAAATACTAGAATAATTTATAATTAATAAATGGGTCTGTAAGACTTACCCCCTACGTCCGTGTTACACTTTTTCAGCCCCATGACGCAGGGTTAAGTTGCAGAATTTATAATTGCCTCGCTTATTCATAGTATTTGTAATAAATGTCCGCGGTTAACTGAGGCAAGTGAATTTATATTAAAAAAAAAAAAAAAATTACATTTTATGTTATATGAACAATAGCTTATATTTTGAAAATGGCCTATGTTAAGTATAGTTGTTAGTTTAAAAAAGTCACATTTTAAAAATTATTTTAGTCTTGATCGAAAGTACTGAGGCACCTCATATTTTTAACGCTGTTTTAAAAAATAGTATTCTGGTGCAAATATTTAACTGTATATATGATTATGAATTTTTTACTCAGAATAAGTTAGTAAAAAAGTAACAGCAAACAGAACAACTCAACTTTTAATCAACCATTTTAATGAAATCATTTAAAAAAAATAAATATACATATATAATTAATTGCTAAACTACTTTGTTTTATTGAAAATTATGATGTTAAACTAGTTTAAAAATAGCTGTGACACTATAAATAATTCTTGGAAAAAATACAAAACAAAAATAACTTTATGTTTAACAAAAACAAAACAAAATAAAATAAAAACATAGGAAAAAAAGAAAAATATATCAAAATCTTTTAAAAACAAAAGAAAAAAAACTAAAGAGAATAATTAGTAAAACTAATAAGTAATATTTTTAATAGTTTTATTAACAAGTAAATATTAATAAATGGTGCAGAAATTGTTAAAATTATTTCATTAAATTTTCTTCATGCATAATAATGATGCAAATAGATTAAAGAGAAAACGAAACAAAACTAAATTATTAAGGCAAAGGAGGGAGGGAGTGGAAGAAAATAAGGAAAAGTCGACCAGAAATTCTAGTATAAAATAGGAGGCTTCCTTACATCTCCTGATTGAATTAAAGAGCGGGATTAAATAAAACATTCCTGAACGGCCCAAGCGTCTGTTTTTTCAAGATTCGTAAATAAGAAATCTATTTTTTTTTCCAAAGCGCAATGTAGTAATAAAGCGAAAATTGAGAATTTTTTATAATGATAGTTTCAAAGAGCTTATTTCACTTTCTGCGAAAAGAGACGATATCACCGGAACTGATGAAAATGGTCATTAATCGAATTGAAAAAACACTACTTGAGACACTATGGTTAATTCCGATTTACTCATATAGCTTTCTGCACTTACCTTAGAGTCATAAAATTTCACACAAATCAAAAATTAAGGAATGCACACTGCTTTCAGAAATAACTTTATGTTATTCTTTTGGAGCAAAGACAAATGCAACCATTTTGAAAACGCGAGAAAGACGATGAAGAAATACAAAGTTAATCCAAAGATCTTGTTCATTTAAAAAATATTATCGTATTATTAACAAGCTTACTATCTTTATTTATGTATCACATCGAATTGTTGATTATTTTATAGCAATATTAATATGTTGAAATTTTTATCTTTATAATTGTTATGAATGAAAATCCATATTCGACTTGGAGCGAGATAATATTTTTTACTGAACAAGTGACTCTGGTTTTCTTTACAAAACTTGTTTATCTTTAAGAGAATTACTATCCCGAAAAATTATACAAAATAATCCGAACCTGTATATAAGAAATACTTTATGCCACAAAATTCATAATACTTATAAGTTATATTTTAATTTAATAAATAATTTTAATTGCGTTTCAAACACTCATTATTTTTACGTTCTTTTGTTTTTTAAAATATTTTATATAACAGATTAAAATGCCATTTTTCCTATTCTGAAAAAATAACTGTGAAGTTGTAATAATTAATATATATATACGTTTTTATAATAATTATGTCGTAGTCACTGCAAATATCACTTACTTTCTATTTTCCCTTAAGGCTGCTAGTCATTTAGCTTCTGAATTCTCCGCACTAATGTTGAGTATATGAACGTTTGATGCATTCGTAAAAATAAAGTATTTCATTGAGAAATTAATATTTTTAATTCCCTTTTCCGCGTATACTCTTTTTAAAGGATGTCTCGTTTTTTTTTTTCTTAGTTCTCAAAATATTTCTAAAATATACTTAATTTTATATAAAGTATTATTTTTTTTTCCTCACAGTTCGTCAGCTTTAAACAGATAAAATATTAAATTAAACATAAATTTTAGCGATATTTTCAGAACCAATTAAATAATAAACACCTTTTAAGAAGAGTACAAAGAAAAAAAAAGCAATTAAAAAAATTAATTTCCTGAACAGATATTTTAAGTATGTACAACTACATTCTACGCCCATAGATTTAGCATTAGTAAGGAAATACCGAAATGATTGACTAGCAGCATCCTTCAAATTGTTTTTTTTTTTTCCTTTCAGGTAGTGTCAAATTGCTGGGAAAAGAAGTCCTCCACGTCGCGTCGGTATTTCGGTTCAGCAGACCAACTTGGACCGCGCCATGTCATAAGTTAAATAACATCTCTTTCTTTTTATCTTCGTCTGACTCTTTATTTTTACATTCCTTCACTTTTAAATTAATTTATATACCGTCAGCTGGGGTAATTTTGGCTCAAAAGAAAAAAAAAAGTTATGTTTGCAATATTTTCTACTTCGCTTGAGTTATTGAGCTTATTAGTGTAAGCCTATGCAGGATTATGTGTTATCTTCCCTGAAATAAAAAAGAAAAGCATTTTTCTAGATGAGATAACTTCGGCCCAATCAATTATCATTTAAAATTTTGTATGTACTTTCCGTCAATGCATAAAAAATGTTATATTTGAAAGAGAGCTTTTTCTTATTTTTGTTGAACTTAAGCACTGGTTTTTTTTAAGTAATTTATTTTTATTTCTTGGTGTACTTATGAAAATAGACATTTGTGTTTATACAAACAATATTTTTTTCTGAAAATTCATCCCGTGAATTCATTACAACTGAACCAAACAAGAAATCTAGTGAGAAAGATGACTGTAACATTGGAAATTCTGTACTTGTGCTGGTTAATGGCAACATCTATCCCGGAAGGATTACTTTGAAATCAAAGGAAAGATGTGTTGATCATTGCACTGGAAAGAAGTTAAAGTATTGGCGTTGGTCACAGCGACCGGACTCCATGGTGTATGAATGAAACGATATTGTTGAAAAGATAGATCATTTAAACTTCTGTCTAAGCGAAATCAGTATTTAGTCCTAGAATGAACAATCCACGTTAAGCAAGATTTATGAGTTATCTAATATTCTTAAAATTAAATACACGCTAATTTACTATTTTTTACATGTATACACTTTTAACCTTGTCTTTGCCGTCTTTTTCAATATTGTAACACAGTCCACATCATGTTGTAGGTCTTAAAACATTCGTTATTATACATGAGCAAATGTTGCCCGAATTAAAAATAACATTGGTCCAAAACTTTCACAAAACACTTTTAGGTAAAATAAATAAATAAATAAATAAAAATAAATAAAAAGTCGGAAAATTTATGATAATGGTGTGATTCTATATATTCTTAGAAAACAAAAACAAAAACAAAAAAAATCACATGATATTAATTTTTTTTACATAAAATAACAGAATGAAGATGCTGTACATGCCATGAAACAGAGAAATTTTGGCCATACATTACCTATATACACCCAGTTGAGAGTACGTTTATAATTCCATTTCTCATAGTTTGATAAATTAATTTTTAAATTTGAGTAGTTACGATATAGAAGTTTTCAAATTAACATAACGTAGTCACCGAATGTACCAGTTGCTTGCTATTTTTCTGTAAAAATTTTTTCTCTTTTCAAGTAGTGTTAAATCAACCAAAGAAAATACTGGTTTTCATCTTCGCGCCTGCGCCGTGGCTCAGCAGATCAACTTTCTTCGCATCGTAAATCGAATAAATTTTGTAATAATGTCGAGATCTAATACATTGAAATCCGTTAAGACGAAAAACTTGTTACTCGGAAACGTTTTGCACTCCCCAGCAAATTCTACTTTTAAACTTGCTCTCAAATCCAAAATCGCCTACCTTTCAGACAGCGCTAAATCGGAGAAATAAAAAATCTTACTGTTTTTCTTTTCCATATCTGTGCTGAAAATCATCAGACCAACTTCCACTGCATCGTAAGTTGAATAACATATCTTTATGTTTATGTACATCTAACTAATTCGTTTTTTGTTTAAAATTTTTAAAAAATATTTTATATGTGCTTAAAACGCCATTTCTCACATTCTGACAAATTAATTCTAAAAATTTAGCAGTTGCGATATAGAAGTTTTTATATTAAAGTAATCACTGAATGTATCAATTACTTACTATTTTCCTGTAAAACCGTTTCTCCTTTCAGGTAGTTCTAAATCGGAGAAAAAAATACAACTGCTTTTCCCCCCATGCCTTTTAGCGGCTCACCAGACAAACTAGCATCGTATTGTTAGCTGAGTAACTTTTGTAATAGTGTTGAGTTCCAGTAAATGGAAATCCGTTACCAAACCTTTACAGAGTATAGCTGAAAACCATCATATATATTATTTCTGTTGTTAATGTTCGTTTTTCTCTGTGCATACTTAAAGCATAGCATAGCGACGAATAAGGAATTTTTCGAAAGGTTTTTACGTATTACAGTAAAAACGTTGTTTGCTTAAAAAAAAAAAAAAAAAAAAAAAAAAAAAAAAAAAAAAAAATATGCACTAAGTAAACAATTAATGAAAAAAACATATCAACAAATATAAAAAATTGCAGCAAGAAAGCCTCACAGCAGTTTATAGAATTTTTCTTTTCTTTTCTTTTTTCTTTTTTTTT
>OZ025299.1:161315112-161401112 GCA_964019185.1 Maratus speculifer
TCTTTTTTTTTTTTAGAAACTCTAATCGATTTTTTTACATACTATATATTCTTTAAAATCCTTTTTAACAATACTAAGAATCATATTTACAGCTCATATTCAAAGTATTAGAAAAATTACTTTTTTTTTTACAAATCGAAAACATCCTTTGGTAATTTAATGTTTTTTAATGCAAATATGCAAATGATATTTTTATTAAGAGTTTACTGTTGATATAACTTATTTATTATCTTAAAATTAATAGCATTTTTGAAAAGATTAATTGAAAGATAAAATATATTTTGAAAAATATGTGTGAAAGATATTTTGAAAAATCAAAATATTAGAATATTTATTCAAGTTGTTCTAAATATTAGAATATTTGACATTAATTCTCCTTTAGTTATCACAAAGTCATAGCTGGTGGCATCATTGATTAAATTCAGACAATTTTATTTAAAATCAATTTTCTTTTCGTAGTTTGTTTATTTTTTCGTCTTAAAATGGTTCGTGAGAGTGATATTGGATCTATTTAACTTCGTATGGTTGATTTTTATTAGTCGGTAAAAATCAATGTTACATAGCGAATTATTTACATTGTTCGCAATAAAGCGTTAGTAAAATACGAACACAATATTTAAAAAAAATAGTGGCACATTTTCTTATTTTTACAAGTTTACGAAAACACATTACATCTTATTAGAAAAACTAAAGTTTTAGTAATGTAACCAGACAACAATCGTTCTTAATAATTCTACTAGCAGGGGAGACCGAGCTTAGCTCGGTCAAAATTAACTTTGTGTTCAACTCGATATAGTATTTTCACTGTATCATTAACTCTGTATTATTACTGTAAAACATGTTTATAATAGTATTATTTAGAAAAACAATCAATAAGAAAACTATGTTTTTATGCGCATATTTATAAATTTTATTTTATTTTAAATTTTACAACGAAAGGACATCGATCTAAATCACTTTTTTAGCTCGACTCTGATTGGTTTAACCATGCATCTCGAATCCTCTTAAGAATGTATAAAAAAATTCTTTACATTCTGAAAGACAATATATTTTGCTAGATATAGCCAAATTTGGAGGCATTCTTTCATTTGGCTCCAAATACGTGTTTTGGTTTTCGTAATTTTTATAGTCGATTTTTTGGCCATATGTCGCCAATATTTTGTCAAATATCACCAAGTTATTGGCTTTTGCCATATTCTCGTGACCCTGACCCGTATTACCCAAAATGAGCCACTAATCAAATTTGATCAAGCATGTGACATAGCTCAATCGTCTTCAGGTAATCAAAAACAGTAGAATATAAAATTGAATCAAAATCGTTCAAGCCATTTTTTAGGTAAAATTAGCTTGGCAGCATTCAGCAATGAAGCGAAATGACCCACTAATATAATTTTGTTTAACATGCGACTCAGCCCAATAGTCTTCTCGTGACAAAAAACGTTTTGTTTCAAAATTTAGGTAAAATTGAGTGAGTCGTTATTGTATATAATTAGAATGACCCTAGCTCATTAAGACCCAAAATGACCCACTAATAGAATTTTCGCGAGCATGTGTCCAAGCCAAATGGTTTTCTCTTGCTCAAAAACGATATAATACAAAGTATAGTCAAAATGGTGGGTACCATTTTCTATATAAAATTAGCATGACCCATCATGACCAACAAATGACCCTTATAATCGAAATCTCTTAAACGTGTGGCCTAGCTCTTTAGTTTTAGCATGCCGAAAAACATTAGATACAAAATTTAGATAAAATCGATTGAGCTGTTTTTTAGATATAGTTGGTTTGACCCTGACCCCTTATAATCCAAAATGACCCATTGATCGAATTTTCACAAAAATCTGTCCTAACCCAATGATTTTCTTGTGACCGAAAACGATAAAATACAAAATTTAGTCAAAATTGCGCGAAACGTTGTCAAGATAAAATTAGAATGACCCAAAAGTGGCCCACCAATCGAAATTTCTCGAACATGTGACCTACCCCAATGATTTTCTCATGCCAAAAATATGTTGTACACAAAATTTCGTTAAAATCGACCCACCCATTCTTTAGATATAGCTTGACCTTGACCCATTAAGACCCACAAATGACCCTTATAATCGAAAGCTCTCGAATATGTGACTTAGTCCATTAGTTTTCTCGTTTCTAAAAATTGTTACATACAGAATTTCGTTAAAATTGATCCTGCCGTTCTTTAATTATACATAGCTTGACCCAGACCCTTTATGATCCAAAATGACCCATTAATCGAAATTTTTCGAACATGTAACCTAGTCCAATGATTTTATCGTGTCAAAAAAATGTTGCATACAAAATTTCATTAAAATCGATCCACCTGTTCTTTAGATATAGTTTGACCATGACCCATTATGACCCATCATGACCCACAAATGACCCTCATAGTCGAAATCTCTCAAACATGTGATTTAGCCCATTAGTTTTCTCATGTCAAAAAACTGTCACATACAAAATTTCGTTATAATCCATCACGCCGTTCTTTAAATATAAATAGCTTGACCCAGACTCTTAATGACCCAAAATGACCCATTAATCGAAATTTTTCGAACATGTAACCTAGTCCAATGATTTTATCGTGCCAAAAAAATTTTGTATACAAAATTTCGTTAAAATCGATCCACCTGTTCTTTAGATATAGGTTGATCATGACCCATTATGACCCATCATGACCCACAAATGACCCTCATAGTCGAAATCTCTCAAACATGTGATTTAGCCCATTAGTTTTCTCATGTCAAAAAACTGTCACATACAAAATTTCGTTATAATCCATCACGCCATTCTTTAAATATAAATAACTTGACCCGGACTCTTAATGACCCAAAATGACCCATTAATCGAAATTTTTCGAACATGTAACCTAGTCCGATGATTTTATCGTGCCAAAAAAATGTTGCATACAAAATTTCGTTAAAATCGATCTACCTGTTCTTTAGATATAGGTTGACCATGACCCATTATGACCCACAAATGACCCTCATAGTCGAAATCTCTCAAACATGTGATTTAGCCCATTAGTTTTCTCATGTCAAAAAACTGTTACATACAAAATTTCGTTATAATCCATCACGCCGTTCTTTAAATATAAATAGCTTGACCCAGACTCTTAATGACCCAATATGACCCATTGAAATTTTTTCTCGAACATGTAACCTAGCCCAATGTTTTTCTCGTGCCCGAAAACCATAGAATGCAATTTTTAGTCAAAATTGCGTGAGAAAATCGCTAGATAAAAATAGCATGACCCACAATGACCCCAAGAATGACCCACTTACCGAATTTTCTCGAACATGTTACCTAACCCAATGGTCTTCTTGTAATCCAAAACGATACAATATAAAATTTGGTCAAAATCGTTAGAGCCGTTTTTTAGATAAAAATGGTTTGACCCATAATGACCCCAAAATGACCCACTAATCGAAATTTTTCGAACATGTGACCCAGCCCAATAGTTTTCTCGTGCCAAAAAACGATTGGATACAAAATTGCCTTAAAATCCATCCAGCCGTTCTCTAGATATAAATAGCTTGATCCTGACCCATTGTGACCCAAAATGACCCAGTAATCGAATTTTCCCGAACATGGGACCTAGCCCAATGGTCTTCTCGTGCCCGAAAATGGTAAAATCCAAATTTTTGCGAAAATTGTTAGAGCCGTTTTTGAGATAAAATTTACCCCCCCCCCCCCCCCCCACACACACACACACAATTTTTGCTCGCATTATAGTATAAGATTAATACCTAAGAGGGCGAAGCAGAGAATTTTATTCTACCAATGATTTAATTCTACCAATGAATGCTGCTTTTTACACAATTAAAGAGATAACCTATGCATTTAAAGACGTGCTACTAATCGCAGTCTTTTGTAAACTATGATGATTTTGATCATTGCTATTTTTATGCGAATTGAATAAAATAAACAATAAATCGAATTCGGTTATAACTAGCAAAAGCCGTGCTTTGTTTGGATTCGCGAAGCATTATTTCATAAGATAAATATTTGAAAATAACATTATTATTTTATATTATTTTTGCATCTTTATTAAGCAAAAACTTTATCTTATGTTTTGGCGCATTTAAATTTTAGAAATGTAAATTCAGCCAAATAATTAAGAATTTCCTCGGAATTTTTTATCTGTGATATAAGACTGGTATAAATAAAAATATTTTCGAAGCAAAATTTTACAAAATATTTTTTTAATTTTTAATCAAAAGTTTTAAAGATGTTTTTACATTTCCCAATAGCCTCTGGAGTTATCTGAAATGATTTGAAATAGGTATGTTTTCAATCTTTGTAATTCACATCAAATAATCTTTGATAGCAATCTTAGAATAATACATTCAAACAAAATATTTGGAAAAACATTAAAATCTACTCTCGTTGATACTAAGAACTATTAAATGTAATTTTTTTTATTCTAATTTCTTCTTTTTTTCTGCATACCAGCATATGAAAATTTTTTATATTGTAGAATCTCTCGTAAGGAAATTTTCTATTAAATGATAAACCTTGAAGGAATTTCACCCTTGACAACGCTACGTGCGTTAAGCAAACTGGTGTCTCTTTATCCCCAATATCTACTACTGCGTTATCTGATGTCAAACCTTGAGATTTATGAATTATAACTGCAAAAACTGATTGCAAAGGAAATTGTTTTATTGAGCAATTTATGCTTCCATTTTTCCAGAATTTAATTATTGGGGGAATTGGTACGCACCAATTCTTATAAGTTAAATTACTGCAGTATTCAAATTTATCCATGATTATTCGCGGTATCTGGTCTGATGGCTTATGATTTTCTTTAATACGCGCAACAAATTTTCACTAAACCTTTTTCGATCCACAAATAAGAACGTAACATTACTTTAAATCCAAATGATAAAGTAAGAAATGATTAAAGTCCATTTATAGTTTCTGAATCGGCCAACTTTGCTTTAGTACATTTATAAAGAGCTTGAATCGAGGCAACAACTTTAAGCAGTTCTTTTAATTTTTCATTTATATGGCAAATTTAAAAATTAATTTTATTTGCTTACAATTCTTTTGTTGCCACTTTACTAAAAAAAAAAAAAAAAAAAAAAAAAAAAAAATACATAATACAATTCTTTTAAAATGTTTAAGTGTCATCTGTGCAAATGATTTTGCGGAGTGATGAAAACATATTTCATTTATTAAATTAATCATGATTCTATCTATAATTATTTACTCCATGATTTATATTTTTTTTCTGAAAATATACGCGTTTCATTTTTTATTTATTTGCTAAAATGCGTCCGCATTGGAAATGCATGCAAAATAAATTAAATAAAATAATAATTTTTTGAAAAGTATTTCTGTAAAAAAAATAATATTCTGCAAATCTACAGATCATAATTTATATTTGTGTTTAATTTCAAGTGAAAATACTGTATAGTTTTTTTTGTAAAGTGTACGACAAAGTGTCATTTGAGTGAACTAGTAGAGGATTCGCTTCGCTCATCCTAATAAGGACTTTTGGGTCACATCATTTACCTGTTATAATAGTGCTCTTCTAAAAGCCCAGTATAATAATAAACACGCTGAGTGCAACCGTGACTGACACAGTACTTTCCATTGAGATTCCGTCAGTCACCGGTGACTGAAAGTAAAATATGATATAAAGTTATATTTGCATTATTACATACATTTAACGTCTGAATTTAAAAAGCTATTAAAAGATCTAGTAAAATAAACTAAGGCAGACTTGAATAAATTAAAAAAATTAAAATTTATAAACAAAAAATAAAAGTATTAAAAAACATTTAAAAATCACAAAGTAAAAGTTTCGCCAAGCTACTTGCAAGGCATCATCAGTACAAATAAATATCGATTGCATAGCAAACAGTGGAACAAATCAAGAACAGTTACAGTTAGTTAATTCTTAGAAATAGATAATATTCACTAGATATAGAAAGATGCTCGTTCTATCCCTAGTGAATATTATCCTGAATATTATAAAAGTATAATCCTGTAATAAATAAAAGTTAAGAAATTTGAATAAATTTTGAGTAATTACTTAAAACAATATATTAGCTTTCTATCGTATTTTATTCTGTCAGCCATTGGTGACTGAAGCGGCCCAAAGGGAAAATTCAACGTCAATCACCGGTGACTCGCGTGGTACTGAACATGTTAATGATTTCACATAGTAATTACATAGGAGAAAATACGAAACGTTCAGTTACACTATTAAGAATTACAGAAGGATTTCTCGAATAAAATGTTTTCATATTTCTATATTAGCAAACTAAAATAATAAACAAACGTAATAGCCAAACAAAACAATAATTACAGTTTGCTACATATATTAATTTTTCTATTCAAAATTTACAAGTAGAATAAAATTGTTTCACAGTATATGTGTCAGTGTTAAATGACACCATTTAAGATTTTGATTTAAGTTATTTTATTTGTAATTTAAGACAATCACAAGTCAATCATTCAGTGTGTTAAAAAGGTTTTGTGATTATTTTAATTAAAAACTTAATACATAAAATAACCATAAATCAAAAATTAGAAATGTATTCGACACTGGTAGAAATAGTGTTAAAAATAATTGAAGAAATCACACTTACAGTGTATTTATTAAATGCTGTGTTTCATAAAAAAGTTATTTTTCCGAGAGTTATTTAAGTGAATGAAGGAAAGTTCTAAAAATTCAATGAATTTTTTTTTAAAAGATTTTTTACTGTTTCTCTTTTTTAAAAAAACAACATTTTTAAAGAGTAGTGACGATCTAAATAATATTACTTCAGGAATGTATAACCTTATTTAATTGTAAGTATAAAACTGAGACATTTTGGAAAGATTTGGAAAATGTTTGATATTTCAAGTTGTGTAAACGTTTTATTTGATTTTTCAAAAATTGCTTTTATATTATATTAACCCTTTTGCTTGTCTAAATCGCTTTTTTTTTTCAAACATCCGAGTTTGTTATGAACGAGTTCGATTGAATATAAAACAATTTCCATAAAGGGTCTTTTCAATTATTAAATTAAATTATGAGAATTTTATTATTCTATAATACACTTTTTCTTTGTAACGAGTATCGGAAATAATCAATTATTTACGAAATTTCTATGAACGTACGATTATGAGATAAAATATCGCTTTCCAGTTATATATGAATTGAGAAGGATAAAGAAACTTATCTCCGAAACATCCAAGTACACGATAAAAACACCTGATTTAGTCCGATAGATTGAAGTATGGCTATTAAGTTACGCGAGAAACTTTCTAAAAAAACATGTCTTTTGTGAGTAACTATGCATAACTTCTCTTTGTACCTTTATTCTTTTTATGACTATTAAATGCTGTATCTCCTAAACTTCTCTTTTGTGTTGCGGTAAAGCACCCACTTGAGATGAAGTGTCTACTCTCCCTTTGACATCAAAGTTCTTGAAATGGGCAACGAAGGTGCTGGATAGAGAAGAGTAGCGGGGAGAAATGGAAAGAGAGGGGAAGGTACCGGATGAGGCATCACTTTAAAAAGTCAAGCCTCATGTTTGTTAAAAGCGATAAAAGTTCTCTATGTTCTGATCTTGTATAGAAATGAAAAGGGAGCCTTGCCGAGTTGACAGCTAGCCCATTGTTGACAACCGTGGCAACAGTCTCACGTCTCTAGGTACCCAGCTCGGCCGATGTCCCGCCCCTTGACCTGGGGTCAACCACTGGTGGAACCACTGAATTTTCGATCTTCCCGAACTTTTATTGTGTGGAGTCTATCAAAACTGGAGTCGGTTCTTCAGCGCCAATCGCCCGCAATAACTCAGCCTTTATTCCCTTGTACTGCAGTATACCTCACAATAGTCTTTGTGTCATGGTAGCATGTAGAACACCTCGATAACAATGGTACGCTTTGCGTACCCCTCCAGTGGAGACATTTCCCCCTTTTGTCTGCCCTCCAGTCTGCGGGAGCCGTTCTACCATAAACAGACTAGACGAATTTAAACACTGACCAAATCGACAAGGTGTACTTTGGATTAAGATGCTTTGACTTTTGCCATCATAAATAGAAATTGGAGTTAGTTTGATACTATAACATGACAAAATAAATAGTTATTGGTACATTTTACAAAGAAATATATCATGGAATATCTCATTAACTACATATTTCACAAACAAATCAATTGGCATTTAAAAAGTCAGGAATATCTGGAACATTAATTGCAGGGAAAATGGCTGACTATTTTCTTTTAATATTTAATCAAATAAAGCATTGTGTTTATAAAAATACTTGTCTTAAAATAAGAACATGTGAGCATACACTCGATTAAAAGAAGCGTTGTACAGACTCAAAAAAGAATACGAATTCAAACTGAAATGCAATTTTTGAGTTAAGTTCTTGCTCAAATTAAAAATATATATGACGGATCTACTCCTTTTTAGATAAAGAGCGAAATTCACAAAGATTACTTTAAAAAGGAAAAGAAATAATAATAAAAAAAAATCATAAAAAAGAAAAACAACTTATTTTCTTTAATTTTATTAGCATAACATAGTGATAAAATAAACCAAGTTAAAAATGCTATAAAAGTGATAAAATACCTTTACTTATATTATTGATTCGTCTTATTATTATTAATTCAATTTCTTTCTTTTTTCCTATGCCTCGTTGAAATAAAGTTGCCTCATTAATTTTATGTTCTTAATTTCAAATTTTATGTCATTTTAGGATTCCAGTTTATCTAAGGTTGTGTTTTATAATGTAATTTTAACAATGCGTATATATATATAATATATATATATATATATATATATATATATATATATATATTATACGTTAAAATTCATATATATTTTTTTAAATATTAAAAAAGTATTTTTGAAATAATTTTTTGAAAAAAAATATGAATTGCAATCTGTGAATCTGTTAACAGAAATTAATTTTCAAGAGCTTCAAGTATGCGAATCCAAAAGTACAGCTCATTCTGCTAACTAATTCCTGAATTGTGCTTGAAAAACCACCATCATTACAATCTGTTTTGCAAATATAAATAAATTTAACTTCAGGATTTCTGAACTTTAAACTTTCATTCTTTATTTCTTAAACTACTCGATCGAATGGCTTCAGGTCAGGCAACCAAAGATAAAATTTATCAAAGAAGCTAAAAATTATGCCAAAATTTGGTATCATATTGAAAATGTCAGATTTTAGTGCAATTAAAGTAAAAAGATGACCCCCTAAGCTTATCTTTTAAAAAGATAAATGGAAAAAAGAAACAACTTCTAGTGGAATTCTTATTTATTTATTTATTTATTTTTATTTAGTGTGTGTGTGCGTCAACTGTACCATTACGAATGACAAAAATTTGTGTCTATTTCTTTCCATTATTATGTTTGATTCTTTACCATAATTAAATATTTTACACTCAAGTTTACTCATCTTTAAAAGACCCTGATGGTCACAAATTTCAGTTCAAGCCTGCAAGCTGAAATTTTTACAATTTTAAAAAGAGAGTTTTTCTCTGAGGCACATTCAGTTAGTGTTTATCCAAATCTTCTTACAGATATGATACATAAAAGCCTGATTTTTCATTAAATGCTGATGGTATTCAAAAAATGTTTAAATCTTCAAAGCAAATTAATAACGATGAAAGAAAGATTTTTCTTCTTTTTTCAATAAGAGTAAAATAAAATAGACTAAGATGCATTAAAGTCATCAAACATGATTAATAATTACAGAAGAAAGATTATCTTCATTCCTTTTTCCTTGGAAGGTAGAATTGTGGATGACGTATGCCCATCAGTGGAAAGTTCTGGAAAAAAATAAAGAGGCCGGAGAGCTTTTAACTTTTTCCAACGGTTCCATCTTAATGAGCCTTGATTGTTCGTTGTTTGAATGCTTGTAAGTAGCATGCGATTTCATGAAAACCGAAATTAACCTCATTTAGGGCTTAACGCAATCCACTCTCGAGCCACGCAAAATCAGTCGTCTATGCAAAGAAGAGAGTGCACCCTAAAGGAATTGACAAAAGCTTTAACAAACCTCCTCAGCAAAGACTATGGGCATCGTTAAGGGTAGAGAGGAAAAGAGTTTCCCCTTTCGGAATGGGGTTGATATTGTCGAACCCCGCTAATGAAGAAGTTTGTTCTCGGAACTCTTCATTTTCTTAATCGAGATGCTATTGCAACAAGTCCTAGGGAGACGACAAGACCAGACCAAATGTTATAAAATTACTCGTCAATAATATGCCTCGCGTTAGATTTTTGCTTTCTTTCACCCATCAGCCTCTTAGCTGTTTCAGAGAAATTCAGTACATTACCAATCTTCGGAAAATGCATATTCCAACAATCAAGAACATTTTATTTTTTACACTATGCCTTTTTATTTTTTAAAGAAAAGAAATGTTTAATTTCAGATTTACCAAGCAATTTTATTTTTCTCAAATTGCGATGAATAATGTCTGATGTCGTTTTTGCGGTCGTCATAGAACTTGTTTAATCTGAATTTTTAATTTAGCTACTGTTTCTATGAGTATAGAGGGAAAACAAAACTAGACCGCTAAGGTTATGAAATTACTGACGGATATCCTTTCATTCTATAGATTTTTGCTGTCTCCACTCTAATTTTTATTTATTACTATTGGAATAAATAAATAAATAAATAAAAGGAAAACTGTTTAATTTAAGATTTACGAAGTGTTATTTTCTTCGAATTTCGACGGTAAAGTCTGATTTCAATTTGTAACTTACATCGGAGGCTTTGTACTTCTAACTTTTACTCTTTTCTTTGGAGTACGGTTAAAAAAATAATAACCCCAATGCTTATTTGTCTTCACCGCTTATTTTATATATTTTTTTAAAATAAAAACATGTGTAACACGTTTTACTATGTAATGTTGGCAAATCATTGTGGAATGCCCACATTGAATATTTCTGACAGTATACTAATCTACAGAGTTATGATTGGCGTTGATCTGCAAAAATATTTCAGAAATTCCAACATAGGGGAGAATGTTAGTTAGATTTTTCTTACAAAATCTACCTAAACAGGGAGAAATAAATTACTTTACACGCTCTAATAATATCCTTTTTGCTATTTGAAGGGTGGTACAGGACCCTTTTTAACAACTTAAGTTAACTCACTTGTTCCATAAAATCAAAAGATATTTTCCAATAGATTAGAATGGAAAACTGTGGCTCAGTATATTTCAGAGATTTTTTTTCCTCATTCATAATTCCCAGTCACAAAATATCACAGTTATTAAAATTTATTTTTTATTTTATTATCATTAAAAATACGCACATATTTTTTATTACTTATTGCTATCTGAATTGATATTTGAATGGTTTGAAATCACATATTTACTTATAGGTGTTCAAAAGATACCGGTTTGCTGCAAATTTAATATATTTGCTGCTTTTAACTTTGATCCCTTTTTATATTCCATTATATGACACCACACTGTTAAAAATAAAGGTGACAAACCGGTGCCATTTGGGACCCGGAGGTGAAAAGGCGGTGCCATTTGGAACCCTAGGGTGTCATAGGAGCTTGAATATGTAGTTGGGGTGACGACAGATCTGTTCCTGGATGATGGGAGCTAAATAAGGTGCCATGCACTTCGTATTGGTAGCAATGTACCACCTCATCGGGTGACTGGCAACTTGTGCATGCGCTATGACGTGTGTCTTTCTGCTTTCGGTGTCGGCAACTAAAGTTTACGGGTGTGAGCAAAGCAAAACATGGCGGTGTGTAAATTGGCTATATTAATTGAGGACTAACCACTGAGCTACAATAAAACAACAATGAGGACTTAATGATCCGATTTGCGCGACCAGTGAACCGGGCAAAGTCTGATTAAAGGTAAGATTTAACTTTATTTTATTTTATTTTATTTTTACCTTAATTTATCGTACATCCCTATATGTAATGTCATAAGAAAACAGTAAATTAGATTTTTTTGTTAGTATGATTGATTGGTAAGTTACAAGCTACACTCTCACCTAAATACCCGCTTGCTAATGTTAAACTTATGAGGCAGTTATTTTACAATTTCTCGTTTACATGTCAATATTTTTAAATGATTTATCGAGGCCTTAGCTACCGAGGAGCAATTGGAGCAAACTGCTCTAGGCACGGGAATCCTAAGAACACACATTTAGAAACAGCGAAATGAAAGATTGTAAAAATATTTACATATTTTTTCATTACAAATCAGTTATTTTAGACGAATCTTGTTGCAATCGGAATATTCTATGACCATTTTACCTTGTGTTTAAACTCAACTGTTTAGATTTAACCCTTAATTGCTGTTAGTGGTCTCAGACACCGTGAGTTTTTCAAGTTTCACAGTTTAACTTGTAATTTTTAGTTTAATTATAGATACTGGTCATTTTTTTTTAGTTTGAAGTCTTATTACTACCTCTAAATACTTTTGAATAGCTGAATTTGATTTATAATATTCTTGTACATAAAGTTTAATACATAAATAGTATTCTGAGAATTAATGAAGCATTTTATTCATCTTCAAATTAAATGGTCTGACAGACAGGTCACAGTAGTTATGTAACAATTTTTGTCAGAGCGGTTAAGGTTAAAATATGTTTCTGCGTCTATATACAGTTAGAAGCAATTAATTTTATTCGCGAAGTTTTAATTTTAACCTTTACACGGGATCTTTGATAGCATCTGGCCGGCTTTGCATATATTGTCGGATAGATGCTATCCGAACCCCTCCTGTAAAGGCTAATTCACACCATATTGCAGCCTCGCGTAACTTCTCTAATATTGTTTCAGTATAACTGATTTGTCTTTATTTGAAAGGGGGGGGGGTAACTTTTTCATTTAAGACAATTGAATACATACAAATCTTAAAATAATCAAAACTTATTTACAGGGTTTTCATTATTAATATTTTCCTTATTAACCACCATTATTTCCAAAATAATCTTCATAATAAGATTAGATCGGGGGGGGGGGGCAGTAGCACGGACAATCATTTAGTCTCATTTAAAAATAAAAATCACGGATAAAACCTCGATTTGCATATTAAAACGTTATTAGTCAGCCAAGTCATACCTTGGTGGGAAATGTCTAAAAACCCGAATTTAGCGGTATCTTCCGTTTACCATTGTTTTCTTACTCCCAATTCTGCATATTTTCATACTTTTGGTTTCATTTTCTTTCAAAAAGGTGAGAAAATGTTAGGGAATTGAAATGAATATACCTTATGATCTGATTATCGGCTATGCAGATTTACACCCATTTTTTTCCGAAAGTATTCTTTCGCATTAAACCTTATTTAGTAGCAAAATTTTAAGGTTAAATAAAATAAGATATATTTTTTTTCAATAATAGTAATTTAAGTTTGATTAGACCGTAATCAGTCCCCCCTCACTTTCTCAATCATCAACATCATCCGATATGACAAATTTTTAGTCATGAACATTCAAATTATAAAAGGAAAACAATCTGTATTTACTCCACTGAACTTTCAGAATAGTTTACAGAAATAGTGTGTGTTCAAAAAATATAACAATGAATAAAAACTTATATCTTAATTTTACACAAATGTGAAAATTTTCCGCAGGTGATGAAGATCTCGTGTTTTAAAGGCGATTTTTGCACTGTTATTTATAAATCTTAAACATTTTTCTAATGATATAATTTTTAACAATCTTTCATTCCACCCGTTCTGAAACAAGACCAATAAACAGGGTTGGCTTTTTACCGGTAAAAACCTGGGGAGAAGGTGGTAAAAACCTAAGGATATACAATAAACTGTTAGCCCTTAAACTGTATTTTAATACTATTGATAAAAACTCTTTTTTCATGTAAATGGTGTATTAATATATAATATCTATATAGGGGAGAGTGCGGTGGTGTGGGACTTTTTTTACAAAAGTAAGATTTTTGTTATATACAAAAAGAAAAATTTCAATTTATAGGATGCAAGGTAAAACACTTTTTAATCCCCCTGAACAATATAGAAACATAACGTGCAAATACTATTTTATTTTAAAGAGAACGTAAGTTTCAAAATGTGTCTTATACCTCCTCATTAAGAGTTATGGGACAGCAATAATAAAAAAAAGCTATAAGGCACAAAATAACCTATAGTGTCAGTAAGATAAACAATCAAACAAAGGTTGTAAGTTGATAATGTATATGCCGCAATATAAAATTCCAGTATCTTCATGACTGTAATGAAAATTCAGGATTCTCTGTCATAGGTGTCATTAAGGCCCTATATTAGGAACAGAAAGAGATCCGGATGATAATGTAAAAGTCTATAGGAGCGTTCTTTTCAAATACCTAACTCAAATTTTAATATTTTTACATGATTTTTTTGAACAAGACAGCTGAGGATGATCCATAACCGGCCTAGTTTTTATTTTTTTTTCGATTTTGCTTTTATATTTTTTGTATAACGATAGTTTCAATTTCAGAACCAGTTTAAACCGATTTCGTACGTTAAAGTAATTTTTTAAAAAAAATCTGAAACCAAAACTGAAAAAATTAAAACTATGCCGGTTGCGGATCGCTCTCAGCAATCTTGCGCAAAACAATCACGTAAAAATATTAAAATTTGGGCGAAATATTTGAAAAGAACGCCCCCATAGACTTTGCATTATCATCCGGGTCTTTTTCTGTGCCTAGCGTTGCGCCTTAAATAATCACCAATTTATTTACATTTTGAAGTATGAATATATGTATATTATCAATGTTATAATTAATATATTATCCTGTAAAAATATTCGCATGTTAGCAATTCGCATTATTATTAATTTAAAAAAGGAACTGGGCGCGTCCCATTCCTCCTTTTTCTGGTATGTCCCATTCCTCGCCAATTCCTTATTTGTGTTAAACTTCTTGTTCAAACAAAAATGCTGCTTTAGGCTTAGTTTAAATTATGGGTAATATACAGTATAATGTTCCATAAATAGGAAAACTACTACATTTATACATAAATAAGCCTTTAATATATTGAAAGCAAATAAATCAAATTTAAATTGGATTTTTGAAATAATTTTTTCTTTCATACATTTGCAAGTCTATGCATAACAATATTTTTTGTAAACTGAAGAATGGATTACCATTGCTTCATCTTGTGTGCGATCGATGAAATGTTTAGAATAATGCACAAAAAGAAAAACCTACTGTCCCATTCCACCCGACTTTCCCCCATATAGCAAAAGGGAAAATAAAGAATGAGCCACTGATATACACTATATGGCCAGAGATGACCGTCCACTTGCGATTTTAGACATTTTGTTAAATATCTAGAAAAATGTATGAGGAATTATCCTGAAAATCTTAGTGTATAAATATAATACACTACCTGACCATTGATTATCGTCCACTTGCGATTTTAGACATTTTGCAAAATAGCTAGAAAAATACATGAGGAATTATCCTGAAACTATCAGTGTATAAACAATATAGTACAGGTCATATATTTCCGTGAAGATTTTTTCCAGAAACCTTATAGGGGACCGCCAAGAAATTAAACAAAGTATAAATGTAACTCTGTCAAAGTAACTCTATCAAAACTAATGCATCAAAAGCGCTCAAACTAGTGATGGGCGATTTCGATTTTTTAAATCGATGTAATCGATACTACGGCCAACTCGATTTAATCGATACTTTAAAATTTTTAATCGATTTCTCTGAAGTAATATAATTTTCATTTTCTTTCAAAAGTCGAAGATAAAATAGACGGATGTGCCAATTCCAAAATTTCAGTGTATTAGTTTCTAAGATAGAAGAATTAAAGAAACCTCAGAACCCCCCCCCCCCCTCCCTTGCAAAATAGCGTTTTTTTTTTTTTTTTTTTTGTTTTTTTTTTTTGAGTGATGTACACCAAAAATTGATCAGGATCAATTTTTATTAAGTACCAGCTGAATCTGAATTTTGATGAAAATCCATGAAAGCGCGAGATACAGCTATTGCGAAATCATAATAAAAAGAATATTGCCCAGTTAAACTGATGGCATTGAGCTCACAGGCTACGCATACTAATTGTACATTACGGCCTTGTATTTTCGTTAATTCCGTTCGAAAAAAAAAAATTAAGAAGGGGAAACAGCTCTCCCCTTTCTCCTTTTTTATACTTAATCATTGAACTTCCTAAACTATCAAGTACATGCTTTATCATATTAAAAAATCTATATCCAAAATTCAGAGCAAATCGGATAATTCTTAATAAAAACACATTTAGCATTTATATAATTTAAGAGGAGTTATTCCTCTCTTTTATACTTAACCATTAAACTTCCAAAACTATTCAGAGATTTGAACGAAATCTGACAATTCTGATTGAAAAATCCATTTATGCAAGTTAAGGGGAGGGGCATTAGAACCCCCGTTCCCCCTGTTTATACTTATTCAATGAACACCTAATAATAGCCATGGACTCGCCTCATCAGAATGATCCTATATCTAAATTTTGAACGAAAACTGTTAATACTGCATGAAAATCCCGTTTATATCAATTAAGGGGAGGGGCATGAGCCCCCCGTTCCCCCTATTTATACTTATTCAATGAACACATAATAACAGTCACGGAATCGCCTCATCAGAATGATAATATATCTAAATTTTGGACAAAACTGTTAATTCTGCATGAAAAACCCGTTTATATCAATTAAGGGGAGGGGCATGAGCCCCCCGTTCCCCCTGTTTATACTTATTCAATGAAAACCTAATAACAGCCACGGTATCGCCTCATCCGATTGATCTTATATCTAAATTTTGAACAAAAACTTAATTCTGCATGAAAATCCCGTTCATATCAATTAAAGGGGGGGGGGCATGAGCCCCCCGTTTCCCCTGTTTATACTTATTCAATGAACACATAATAATAGTCACGGAATCGCCTCATCAGAATGATCCTATATCTAAATTTTGGACAAAAACTGTTAATTCTGCATGAAAAACCCATCTATATCCATTAAGGGGAGGGGCATGAGCCCCCCGTTCCCCCTTATACATATCGAATGAACTCCAAAAACTAATCAAGGAAGCGCCTTATCAGGATATACCTATATACAAAATTTCAAGTGGATCCGATATTTTTATCATGAGTTATCGCGTTACGCACGAACATACAGAACGGACGGGCACATAAGCTCTCAGGCTATGACAGCCTGTGAGCTAAAAAATGCAGCATATCAGCGTCACCTGCTGGGCAATTTACACCAAGAACTAAATAACACTAATCTATGTCAGAGATTTACTGAATCTGAATTTTGATGAAAATTCGTTCTTGAGATAGCGCTATTGCGTTAATCATGAATAATGCAGCATAGCAGCGCCATCTCTTAAGCGATTTCCACCAAAATGTAATTAGCATCAAATAATATCAAGGACTAATTTAATCTAAATTTTTATGAAAGTCCGTGCATTAGTTCTTCAGATAAAGCTAAAATGGAAACAGAGGCGTGCAAAAAGAGAACTGCGCCCGGTTCAAAGTTCCAATTTAGCCCCCCCCCCCCCCCATTAACTTTTTCTTGTGATAGGCTAGAAGTGATGTTAGTAGTAAAAATTTGGCGCCCCCTAAATTTCTGTGCTCGGAACGACCGCTTCCTTTCGCCTCCCCCCCCCCCTTTCACATGGCGCTGAGTGGAAATTGTGAAAAATTCAGTATAGCAGCGCCATCTGAGAAGCTATATACATCAAAATGCAGAAAACATCAATTCATGTCAAGGACTAACTGGATCTAAAATGTGATGAAAATCCGTTCATTCGTTTATCAGATATAGCTGTTGCGCAAATCGCAAAAAAATGCAGTATAGCAGCGCCACCTTTTAGGCTATATGCACCAAAAATTAATTAGATTCAGTTTATATCAAGGTCAAACTAAATCTAAAGTTTTGTGGAATTCCGTGCATTTGTTCTTCAGATAGAACGGTCAGAAATTTTTGTCGTATACAGACGCACAGAGTGGCAGACACACACACAGACAGATATTTCTTAAAAAACATGAAATCGTGTTAAAAACCTTCTAAAATATATAAATCCATCAAAAACGGGAAGTCAAAATTTTTTACGAATCTAATACTCTCTTCTTGTAAAGTTACAAAAGAAAGTAAAACTGTAAAATCGATTCTGCCCGTAAGATCGGTCTTTAGATTCGATGTCGATCTTTAGATTCGATGTCGATCTTAGATTCGATGTCGATCTTTAGATTCGATTTCGATCTTTAGATTCGATGTCGATCCTAGATTCGATGTCGATCTTTAGATTCGATGTCGATCTTTAGATTCGATGTCGATCTTTAGATTCGATTTCGATCTTTAGATTCGATTTCGATTTTTTTTCTTTCTAGGCTAAATCAGTGTTGAATGCAAGTATTTTTCTGCGACTCCGGAGAAAGGCATCATGTTTTAGAGCTCTGTAAGAGAGGGGGAATCGCAATTTGTGCACGGGTGCCCAGAGAGGGGTTTGGTGACGCAAGAAGCGCCATACAATTTAGTTTTTTTTTTTTTGGGGGGGGGGGGGATTTGAGAAAAAGTACATTTTTTTTGGGGTGGGGGAGATTTTTAATTTTTTAATATTTCAAAATTTAATTCCAGAAATGTTCCTATGTTTTCTTTCTTTAAATTCTAGATAAGGGCAATATTAGCTCATTCTGCTCTTCTCATTTCGCTATCTCTTGAATGTGCAGTAGATTATAGGTAGAATATAATTTACAATTTGTATTATGTTTGAGGGGGGGGGAATGTTAAAGTATGAAGGTTTTTTTGCGGGGGGGGGGATTTGCGTCATTAGGTTTGGAGGGGGATGGTCACCACTGGGGAATCGCAATTTGTGCATTAAAAAGCATAAAATCTCATAACTTCTGGGGGGGGGGGTATCCCCTGCGGGTTACCCCATCAATTCGACTCTAGGTTAAATCGTTATATTTTTGTTTAGAAGTCCAGTTATTTGAAGTATTAGTTTATTATGTTTTATTTTTTACGTTCGTCTCTTCTAATCCCCCCTTTCACGTCAGTTTTAACTTACAGGGCCGTTCGAAATATGCATAGTTTTAAAAATGTCCAATTCTCGGTCTATTTTATTTTAGATCCACATTTTAAATCCTTGACAAAAGATAAATAAAAAGTCGCCCTTCCGCCCGTTTGGGGTTTATCTGCGCCCCGCCGGGGGGCATATTTTTTTGTTTCTTCAAAAGAAACCAAAAAAAAATTGAGGGGGGTGGGCTTGCACCCTCCCCCAATATACACCTTAAAATTTCGCTCATTTAATTTTCTATCATTTTTAACTTAAAAGTTTAAGCTACATGGCACCCCCAGAGCTGTGGATTCTCCCCCCCCCCCCTGTCGATCACTCACCTAATTTTGCTTATTTCTTCACTTCATTTCAATCTTTAAAAGGCTATAACTTTGCTTCTATAGGAATTACAGTGATGAGAAAAATTCTAGTATAGCTAACCATTTCTCGCCGTTCTTTTTGCTTTTCCAGTTTCCCGGTTTTCCCTATAGGACCTTTTTGGGGGGGGGGGGGGGGCAGAGGAGGTTTTTGTTGATACAATATGTCTATTGAAAGCTTATGCTTCATACATTACAAATCTAGCAAAATAAATTTTCTCCCATCATTTCAGGTCACATTACGGACCCATAATGTATTAAAATTTTAATTTTTCAAACTTCTTCTTCTTCTTCTTCAAAAAAAAAAAAAAAAACATCGATACATATCAGCGAAACTGGGGTTCGAACCCGCAATCGTTTGATTGCACACATAATCCCTAAGCTTTATGGCCACCGAGTACTCAGCAGCGCTATTATTTCTTTAGATTGTCATCTTTAAATTCGTAATAAATTTTGAATGGAATGTCCGATTTGAATAATTCAAAAAGTAATCTACAGATATTGTAACATGCATTAATACAGAATGATTTATTTGGATAAGGATTAAGGTATCGATAGTATGGTCTAAATTTGGTTGGTGTATTTATCGCGTTTTAAAATGTAGGAAAGTAGTTATAGTGAGTTAACTACAATAGCTGGACATATGGTATCGCGTGTTTTTTTTTTTTTTTTTTAATAGACATTAATATTTTTTTTTAATATTATAGAACTTTTTTTTATTCATTTAAAAGTATTTCCTGGCGATTCAAAATTATACATCCTAACGATTCAAAAATGCACACGTAATTGTTCAAGGTTTCACTTCTATCGGCACTGTCAGAGTGCCACTATATTTTTTTTTTTTCATGTTCGCCCGTTCTACTCCTCCCCCCCCCCCTTCCTCACCAATGTTAACTGACAGGTTCGTTCAAATTATGACTGCGATTTAAAAAAAGTCTAATCCTCGTTCTATTTTGTTATAAATCCATATTTTGAAACCTCAACAAAAGATACATTTGGGCCGGGGTCAGTGGCGTAGCTAAGGGGGGGCAAGGGGGGCGTCCGCCCCGGGCGCCGAGGCCTAGGGGCGCCAAATTGAGAGAAATTGTTATATATCTATATTGGGGTAGGGGCGCAAAATTTCTTGCTGGCCCCGGGCGCCAAAAAACATAGCTACGCTACTGACCGGGGTCGCCCTTCTGTCCGTTTGGGATTCACCTTGCCCCCCTGGATGGGGGGCATATTTTTTGTTTCTTCCACACCATCTCATGTAACATATCGTTATAAAGCTTTTATCTCCTCGTTTTTTTCCGTTACTACCCCTCTCTCCACCTAGTTACATGCTCTTGGCACTTTTTATAGTTTCAAAGAGAGCATGTTCCCCGCGGGCCACCCCATGAATTCAACACCAAGTTAAACACTATATTTTTGTTTAGAAGCTCAGTTATTTGGGTTATTAGTTAATTATTTTTTTTTTTCAAGTTCGTCCGTTCTAATCCCTCGCCCCCCCCTCCCCTTCCTCGCTAATCTTTACTAAATGGGCCGTTCAAAGTATGCATGCAATTTTTAAAATGTCCAATTCTCGTTCTGTTTTATTTTAAATCCTCATTTTGAAACTTCGACAAAAGATACATTTGGGCTATGGTCGCCTTTCCGTCAAGAGTGGGGGTTACCTGACCCCTTGGGAATGGGGCATATTTTATGTTCTTCCAAACTATCTCGTGTAACATTTGGTTGGCATTAGAAAAAAAAAAGTTTTTTTTTTTTTTGTCTATACTCCTTGTTCCCCATCCTAGTTACACGCTCTTGGCACTCTTTATACTCGGTTTAATGCCAAGTTACTCAGTGTTGTTATTAGTTGAGTTATGTCTCTTAAATTTGTCAAAGTTTTTGCGTAACTGAAAACGATAAGTGACAATCATTTTAAATTTTAAAATTCTTATTATCCGACTCTAAAATCTGCAATAGCTTAATTTTATGTCTCCCTAAATGGGGATGGGGGGGGTGGGAGGCGGTAATTACGGTCCTGCTGATTGTCTAAGTTTTGGAATTAGTAATTTGGATCTTCTCTGTGTGAACCTAAATATCGAAATATCGATTCTAGTATCGATTCTAGAACTGAGAAATCGATTCTTATTATGATCGATGTTGTTTTATACGATATCGATTTTAATCGATTCTCAAAATTTCCAGAATCGCCCATCACTAGCTCAAACTGTAGATTGTGATTGAGTGGCTTATTGTTATAAACTGTGTCCATTTTTATGTCGATAGCATGTATACTCGTAGAGAAATTAAGGTTTTTATAAAAATACTCCCCAATTTTTCCAAGATTTTTGCTTATAATTTGCAGAGTTCTTAATATAAAATAATAATATTTTCTGAAAATGTGACAAACAACATTGCACATAAAACCCTGTAATCAGAATTAAAAAATAATAAAAATTGTATGAAAAATGAGTAGGTTTACTAAATAATTTTTCACTGCGCAAGCGTCAACGATATCAAAATTTCATTTGCATATTATGTTAGCTAAATATATATAGCAACTTTCGTGAAAGTTGCAAAATCATAGCTGGAAAATTCTGAAAATAATCGTCAATAGAATCACTTAAAAATCCGTTATTTCCAAAATGAAGCAAAAACAAGAGCGGTTGTATCCATATATTCATTGATTAGTGTCAATATAGAATACACAATATGGAACTTACTACTGTATTTGGATAAAATCCCTCATTTTTTATTTTATTTTTATTTATTTATTTATTTTTTATTTATTTATTTATTTATTTATTTATTTATTTGCTTCATTTTGGGAACAACGGATTTTCAACTTATTATATTAACCATTATTTTTAGAATTTTCAAGCTATGATTTTGCGACTTTCACAAAAGTTGTTCTATACATTTAGCCAACATAATATGCAAATGAAATTTTGATATCGTTGACGCATGCATAGTGAAAAATTATTTAGTAAACCTACTTATCTTTCATACAATTTTTATTATTTTTTAATTCTGATTACAGGGTAGTATGTGCAATGTTGTTTGTCAGATTTTCAGAAAATATTATTATTTTATATTAAGAACTCTGCAAATTATAAGCAAAAATATTGGAAAAATTTGGGACTATTTTTATAAAAACCTTAATTTCTCTACGAGTATACATACTATCGACATAAAAATGAACACAGTTTATAACAAGGAGCCACTTAATCACAATATACAGTTTGAGCGCTTCTGCTGCATTTGTTTTGGCAGGGTTATCCGAAAGATATTAATTTTTTTTATTTTGTTGACGGTCTCCTGTAAGGTTTCTGGAAAAAATCTTCACAGATATATATGACCTGTCCTATTATGTTTATGCATTGAGAGTTTCAGGATAATTCCTCGTGTATTTTTCTAGATATTATCAAAATGTCTAAAATCGCAAGTGGACGATAAGCAATGGTCAGGTAGTGTAGTACAAGTCATATATTTCCCTGAAGGTTTTATTCCGAAACTCCAATAGGGGACCGTCAACAAATTAAAAAAGAATGAATGCCTTTTGGATATCTTTTGGATAACCCTGTCAAAACTAATGTACCAAAAGCGCTCAAACTGTAGATTATGAATTAGTGGCTTATTGTAATAAACTGTGTTTATTTTAATGTCGATAGCATGTATAGTCGTAGAAAAATTAAGGTTTTCTACTAATCCGAAAAACAGTCTCATATTTACCCAAGATTTTTGCTTATAATTTGAAGAGTTCTTAATATAAAGTAACATTCTTTTCAGAAAATGCGACAAACAACATTGCACATAATACCCTGTAATCAGAATAAAAAAATAATAAAAATTGTTCGAATATTGAGTAGGTTTACGAAATAATTTTTCACTGCGCATGCGTCAAAGTTATCAAAATTTCATTTGCATATTATGTTAGGCAAATGTATAAAGCAACTTTTGTGAAAGTCGCAAAATCACATCTTGAAAATTTTGAAAATAATTGTCGAATACGTTGAAAATTCGTTATTCCCAAAATGAAGGAAAAACATGAGGGGTTGTGTCCATATATTCATTGATTAGTGCCAATATAGGATACATAATAGGGGCGTACTAATAATTTTGAATAAAATTCCTTATTTTTTTATTATTATTACTGGTATGGAATACCTGGACATGTTAGGGAAATTCGTTGCTAATCTGGAATAGACACTTTTTTGCAAAATATGTTTTGTAAATATGGTTAATAATGTAAATAGTTTGTAACTCTTAATGATAACACAGGAAAAGAATAACTGAATGACAAGTAGGAGTTACTCATGTAATTTTCTCGTGCTGTCCGAAAATAGGCAATAAAGAGGAAAGTGCCCAGTTAAACTGATGGCATTGAGCTCGCAAGCTATACATACAACTGTATATTATACTCTTATTTCACAGAATAATGCCCTTCCAAAAATAAATCAACTGTAAGTTATTGGACAGTGGATTAACTAACACCCCTCTTTATACTTAACCAATGAGCCCCTAAACCTAATCAGGGAAGTGCCTTATCAGAGTGAACCTATTAACAAAATTTGAAGAAAATTTGATAATTCTGCATGATTTCTGCATATTTATATAAATAGGGGGGGGTAGCACTCTCTTCTCCCCCCTTCGTATTTAACCAATGAACCTCCAATGCTAATCAGTGAAGAACCTTATCAAAATGAACCTACATATAAAATTTGAACCAAATCTGATATTTATATAAAGAGTTATCACGTTACATACAGATCCTGCGGGCACATTAGCTGCCAGGCTTTGATAGCCTTGTGAGCTATAATTTAAATTTTATTTAAATTTTATTCATTCTTTTTTTGTTCATCTACCATTTTTGCTGTATTTTGATGATACGTTTCAATTGGACTGTCTTGTTGTGTGTTTTCCTTAATGTGTTATTATTATTATTTCAGATAGTGAACTTACATTTACAGTACTTACATTATCATGTTTGATACAAGAAAAGTTTCCGACTCTTTATCATGAAGAAGATGCAGAAATTTCTGTGTGTCAACCTGTTATTCTGCTCCACAACTCAAGCAACTTGTTAAATTACTCATGCTATGTATTAATTTTATATAAACAGTTAATTACAAAAACTGATAATTTTATAAGCTTAGTTACTTTGTGGTATGCATTATTTTGGTTGTTTAACGTTAACTATAGAAAAAGCCAATTTAAATTTTTATCATTTTTATTAGATACTTATGTCTTCAAAACTTTCTTAGTGGCATCAGTTCCACATAGTGTCACGTCTTTGTTTAATAATATTTAATACATTCTTGGTGTTCACAATAAAAAGATTACTTGAACTAAAATGTTGTTTTTTTAATTCAGTGTTTTATTCCTTTCATTATAATTACTCTTTGGATTAAAATTTCAGATGCAATAAGCCAAAACACAAAAGCAATTTGGCAGAAAGTGTTTTGATGTGGATACAGGACTAGAAATCAGCAGTCGTTAGTCGTCAAATGAAACTAAATTATAGAAAAATTATTCCTAGTCGTCAAATCTTGATAGCTAGCTTTCTTTAACTTTAATTTTTGTTTAGCAAATGCTTTCATTTGTATTTTAGCATACACTCCCCCCCCTCTGCACCATGACATCAGCACGTGTCTTAAGAATTTTGAACCTGTCAATAACCGCTAAGTTAACTTCACTTTAACCAATCACTGATAAAACTGGTCCTTGGATATTACACCCCTGTAAACAAGATTTTCTTTTATTATGAGATATTTCTGCATCCTTATATGTTCCTAAAAAAAGAAACTGTATTAAAATTGTTTTAAAATTTTTGTACTCCCTTCCTCAAACAAACAAAAAAAAAACATGTGTGATTTGGAAATGTTTTAAATGCCACACCATAATTGACAATCAAAGATTCATTTATTTGCTAACTTTTTATTTTCTGATGTACTGTTAGTCTCAGATTTTTTAAAAATTAGCTTATCCCTAGTTATATCTGAAACTCATATTTTCTTTCTGTGGGCATATTTGCTTGATTATCTGTTTTGTATGCATATTAGCTTTATAAAAAGAATAAATTTTTCCAGAATCCAAATATCGTAGTTTAATCAGGTTTCATACTTATGCAAAGTCAGTTTTTATTTTGTTTAGTAAGAAAAAGTGTTTAATATATAAAGTTTCTTCTCCACTTCCCTTCAATACATTAAAATTAAATATGCAATGCAATATTATTACTATTAACATGGTTGTGAAAAGAAATAAGAAAATATGAAATGCAGTTGGCACATCGAAAAAAATTTGTAGGCATTATTTTGACACCTTACATACAGTTCTTAATTTTTAATCCAGTGTGGCTATATGCTATAAAATATGAATTTGCATAAGTTCACTATAAAGGTAAGTGCTACATATATTGTAAAAATGTTTTTTTTTTACTCAATTTCATCTGTGATTTTACCACAACTATAAAATGAACTTATTTTCTATAATTCATTTCATAGCTTGATGGCTAACTTTCTGGAAGAATTTTAAAGAATATGAAATATTCTTACTAATTTAAAAGTTACACTGCATTTCTTACATATTCTTTTCTAATTTGTGTTTACATTTTTTTTAATTAGATACAGCAGGGTATCTGAAAAAATATTGGTGCGTTGTTTGACATTTCACAACTAAAATCTGAGACATGCTTATTTTAAAATTTTGTAGCATTTCTTCTATTATATGAAAATCGTAATCCTCCGAAAAGTTCACAGCCGTCAAAATGATCAGCAACTAATATGTTCAACGAAGTGTTGGCCTCATGGAAGCAAAATAATTTTAATGGAACATCCACCAGTATTGGGGCCTTCACATGGAGCAAAAACAACATTGACCTTCAACGCCCATCTGCGTGGATATTTAATAACAGGTGTATTGCCTTCGAACAATCAGATCTTAACTCACTTGACTTCTGTAGAAAAGTTAGAAATAGAAAATCCCCAGTTTGTATTGTATGTGATGCCAAATTATCAAGGCATAGAATGATTTAAATCAGAATTATCTGCAGCGGACTGTCAATTCTGTGATCTTGCGTTTTCAAACTTGTGTAAAAAATAAATATCAAGCCAGTGAACAATTTGTTAAAATATTGTTATTTCTTTAATTTTTTTTATATGGCATATATTTTACTTTTTTTTATATGGCATATATTTTACTTTTTTTTATATGGCATATATTTTACTTTTTTTTATATGGCATATATTTTACTTTTTTTTATATGGCATATATTTTACAGGATATAGCATTTTTCTGTGTCCCCATACTTTTCAGTTGCCCTGTATATAAAGTAATGAAAATACATGTCAAGCAATATACTATGTGTCAAAAAAGATGGTTACGGATTACTTGTGAAAGTATAAGAAAATTATAAAAATATTCATATGAAGATAGATAATTCAATTTGTGCTTTCTCTTATTTTAGAGTCAAAAAGCATCTAATTTTTATAATGTTCCTGCATCTAAAAATGCCCAATCACAAAAATTGTTACTGGCCCTTTCTTAAACATACCCAAAAAGTTTGATCCAAACATCCGAGTTAGAGACAGTCAAAAATCATGATTTATTTCATTTTACAAGAAATTCAAAACATAAAATTGAAAATCAAGCTTCAAATTGCATGACAAAGTCACTTTTAGAGGCAGAAAATAGGTGTAGAGGTTGTGTAAATTTTGCGATTTATTCTAACAAAACATTTTGGGTATGACTAACAATGCAATAGTGAGACTTATGATTGGTGATTTTGAAATGCAAAGACTGTATAAAAGTTAAAAATTTTTAATTTTTCTTAAAATACTCTCCATGTAAATGAAAGTACAATTTGAATTCTCTGCCTTTCTATGATTATTTTTGTAGTAGTGGGTTATCCCTCTGTGAGTTACAAAAATATGCTACAATTTTTCTTTAGACACCTGATAATGAGTTTAAAAATATAATATTCCATCAATCTAAAAGAAAAAAAAAGACTCAAAATATTGACTGATCATGATAATTTTCTCTGCAGAATTCAATTTAAAATTGGGTAAACACTTTGTATTTCATGATTAAAACCCATACAATTTCTTGACAAGCGGGGTGGGGGGGAGGATTCTATTTCTTGTAGAATGCCACAGGGCACACTGGATTATGTGTGTCATCCGTTCACCTTCTGGGGAACCCTGGATAAGTGGTATCATTATTCTCCCCTGAGATGCCATTCTTCCACCCCTTAAGGTATCCTGGATCAGGGGTGCCATTACTCTCCCCTCAGATGCAATCCTTTCACCCTCTGGGGCACCCTGGGTAAGGGGTGCCGTTACTCTCCCCTGAGGCGCCATGTTTTCACCCCCTGGGGCACCCTGGTTAAGGGGTGCCATTACTCTCCCCTGAGATGCCATCCTTTCACCTCCTGGGGCACCCTGGATAAGGGGAGTCATTATTCTCCCCTGTGGTGCCATCTTTTCTCCCTATTGAACACTGTGGATAAGGGGTGCCATTATTCTTCCCTGAGGTGCCGTCCTTTCACCCCCTGAAACACCCTGGACTAGGGGTGCCATCCTTTCACCCTAGTTAAGGGTGCCATTTTAGCTCCTCTAGGGGTGTCACCACTGAGACAAGCCTTTCACCCTTAAAAGGTGCAATGTGTCACCATTAGTTTTAACAGTGCAAGCTCTATCTCAAGAATTTATGTTATCAAATTTTGTTCATCTGACATTCATAATATATTTTGAAATTCAATTTTCTTTCTCTTAAAAAAACTTTTGCGATTTATTAATGATTAAGCATTTTAAATTTAATTTTAAGCAATATTTTTTGCTTTTTAAAATTTAAAATTTTATTTGTATCTCCGCTAGTTTTTTTTAATTTTCGGATTTTCAAAAAACTTAGCATTTTGGATTTTATTTAAATGATTTATTTCAAGCAAATCAATATTATCCTGTAATATTAAATACTTTTAATTTGATTAAACTAAATAACTTCTTTTTATATTTATTTTTAAATTAAATTTATTGAGTGCTACACCCTATCTAAGGATTTAATAATTATAAATTAACAATTTGGATTTATTAATTAAAGGATAAATTTTTTAAAGCAATATTAAACGAAACAATATTAACCTTAAGCAATATTAACGAAACCCTTCGTTCACTCTTATAAACTTGTTGAGTGTAATTTTGTACTGTGTATAAAACAAATTAAAAAAATCCGAATGACAGTCATAATTTCGATTCTAAAATAATATGAATAATACTGTCTGCACCTGACTTTATTCTTCATGATTGCTTATTTTCCCAAGGTGAAATTTCTTTAACATAAGCTCAAAAAATTAGTACTCAAAATTTGTTAAATCTTTTTTATTTTATTGTATTTTAAAGGGGTTGAATTCATTTGATTCAATTTAAATTATTCCCACACCTATGTTTTCATAAAGCCATCTAACAATTTCCTATAATATTTCACATTATGCAATGAAAGTTCAAAATTTCAAGGATAGAGTGTATGTCAAAAAGGTAAACAATTAACGATAAAGAATTAAAAAAACTATAAACAAAATACAGGCAAGAAAAAACAGTCTGTTCTTCTTCAGAGGGAGGACAGACGAGACTTAACCCCACCCCCTTCTTTAAAAATAGAAATGTTTCAGGTTGTTATTCATTATGTCATGTTGCAATTTTTCATGATGAATTGATACTTTCCTATACAGCTCATATTCAAAATATTAGAATAATTACCTTTTTTTAGAAATTGAAAATATCGTTTGGTAATTTAATGTCTTTTAATGAAAATATGCAAACGATATTTTTATTAAGAACTTATTGTTGATTAAACTTACTTGTTATCTTAAATTTAATATTATTTTTGAAAAGATTAATTGCAAAAAAAATTATTTTGAAAAGTCAAAATATTAGAATATTTATTCAAGTGGTTCAAAATATTAGAATATTTCACATTAATTCGATTTAATTATTACCAATTCTTAACTGGTGGCATCATTGATTAAATTCAGACTATTTTATTTAAAATCAGTATTCTTTTTTGCAGTTTGTTTCTTTTTCGTCTTAAAATGGGCCGTGTGAGTGATATTCCTGAATCTACTAAACTTCGTATGGTTGATTTGTATCGGCACGGTAAAAATCAATGTTTTATAGCGAATTATTTACATTGTTCGCAATCGAGCGTTAGTAAAATACTAACACAATATTCAAAAATTGGAAAATTTCAAAATAATCGCCGAAATGGTGGCCGAAAACCAAAAACATCTGCTAGAGATGACAGGAAACTGAAGCGTATAGTTAAGAAAAACCGTTTTAAAAGTGTGCGATTCTTGCACCGAAAATGGAAAGAAGAAGGAGTTGAAGTTTCTACATCGACAACATTAAGACGTCTCCATAAATTTAAATTTGAATCTCGTGTACCGAAAACAAAACCTCTCATGACTGCAAGACAAAAGCGTATAAGATTGAATTGGTGTAAATCAAGACGTTTATGGAGCAATGAAGATTGGAAAAATATATTATTTAGTGATGAAAGTATGTTTTGTGTTTCATATGGTAATCAAGGTATTCGAGTTTGGAGAATGAAGCAAGAAGCATTTGATAAAGAATGCCTTAAACGTTCCGTAAAATTTGCTGCTAGTGTCATGGTTTTGGGTTGTATGAGTGCAGAAGGACCTGGAAAGTTATGCATCGTCTACGAAAAGGTTAACTCTCTGATATATCAAGAAATTTTAGAATATTACATGATTCCATCATCAGAAGATTTATTTGAAGATGATTTCATCTTTCAACAAGATTTAGCGTCCCCGCATATATCGGTGTCAACTAAGAATTGGTTCCGCCAACGCAACATTAAGGTACTTCCTTGGCCACCAAATTCACCAGATCTTAATCCCATCGAAAATTTATGGTGTATAATGAAGAAAAAACTTCAAGAAAATCCTCCTTCAAGTAAAACTGAGTTAGTGGCACGTATAAAGTCTATTTGGGCTAATATTGATAGAAATGTTTGTAAACACATTGTATATAGTATGCAAGATCGATTGTACGCTGTTATGAAAGCTAAAGGGGATGCTACAAAATATTAACTACCATTTACTTCATATTCATAAGGTAATATTGTTGCGTAAAATAAAATATTCTAATATTTTGAACCAATCTAAATTTTATTCTAATATTCTGGTGTGTTTAAGGAAGCTGTATACCTAATTTATTGTGCTGTATTTTATATTTTATAAATGTTAAAATCTTATCTAAACATTCCAGATTTAATTTATAAGAAATTTAATTGCATTTACTTAGTATAAAAAATAAATAAATGACGAATACTTTTTTCTTATTATTTTTTCTCAATTATTCTAATATTTTGAATATGAGCTGTAATATTAATTATTAAAAAAGCTCTCTTTACGGAGTCGCAATACTTCTGCAAGTAGAAAAAAATTATAATTCATTTTTTTATATGAATTCGGAATTTTTGAATAAAAATGAAACTCTTGAAATGTACTTTTCGGATGAAAATGGGTTAACTGTGACCTATACAAAGAGACATACACGTTTATCCATATTAAGACTTATACATGGCATCATTTTAAAGGCCCTTTTTTATTACAATCACAGAACTGCAGTTTTTCACTTAAGTGATAAAAGTTTGGCTTTAAAACACACTGCCAAAATATTTTGAAATTACTAGTATATTTCGAAATAATTTGTCAGATATGAAAATTGAGTATTAGAAAATTAAAAAAAAAAATTCTTTAAATGTAGGGTTTGCTTTAAAAGACGCTAAGGTCAAAAGATATCGGTGACAATGACGCTTCATAGAAAAAGTTCAATACTTTTGATCTTTTTCAATTTTTTTCTGACTTATCCAAAATTGTTCAGATACTTTTGGACAATGCAGAAATTTTAATATGGAATCAAATTGAATTGGTTTCAAGTTTTGAGATTATAAAATAATAATAATAATATAGATTTTTTATGTATGCGGTGAATTTCAAAGGTACATAAGATTATTTTTAATAGCTTTGAAAGCATAAACATTATATTTTTCTTTTATGCAATGCCCTAAAACAAGAAGATTGATTTTTAGTACAATTTCTGTATTTTCCTGCATTTATCCGGATAAAAAGAATTTCGTGGATGTTTTAAAAAGTATGGATTTCAGAATATCTTTGACAGATAATGGTAAATTTTTATTTTCTAAAGCTGAGTGATTTATTTTTATTATTTTTCTGTAAAACAAAACAAAACATGAAATTGAAAAAAATCGTACTGGTAAAATATGGAAATTATTTTTAGAGTAAAAAAACACAAAAAAACCCAAAATCTTAGCAAAAATATTCATTTAACAATTACTTGTGTTAGAATATCATCTGTCAAAAGAACTCTTATATTTATATTCATTATTTTCTCACACATTCAAGATATAGAGGAAAAAATCCATAAAAATCCGGAAATTGTATTGACAATCACCGATTTTTTCATGAGTGTAATTTTATGATATAGCGATGCAGGCATGTTGTAACACATTTTTGTAAACTTTAATGAAATGTCCTTTATTTAATCTGCGGTTCAGCATGATCGGTTTAATTTTAAAAATTGATTTTTGATGATTTTTTCATGTGACACATCGTTTTAAAGCTCTTGGCCTATACATTACTAATCACTCGGACCTTCGCACCCTTTTAACTTATATTTTCACCACTAGGGTGTTTTAATGTTTTATTTTGTTCATTACTGCCCCATAAATTTCCCCCAAAATTAAGAAAAAAAAATCTCTGTAACAAATCTCAACAATTAGCATCCTCTCACTCATTCCTGACTTTCTGTCGACAGTGGTCGCTATTGAAAAAAAAATCCACAAACTTCAAGTTTAATCTACAATATGCCATGTAATATCGTAAAAGAAAGGCCATGTGCCCAATAATATTATTCTATACACTCCATTACTTCCATTCTCATCACTCTATGTCATCCCGATCTATGTAAGGCTTTAATAATTATAAATTAACAATTTGGGTTTATTAATTAAAGAATAGAGTGCTTTGAAAATAATATTAAAAGACACCCTTTGAGCGATCTGTGATCACACTTTCCCACTTGTTTTACGATTCCAAAGTGAAGCGTGAGAAATTCTTGAATTTTTAAAGAGAATTAATTGATATTTATTTGTTTTTCAAAAAGAATCTTATCCAAAAAATATCATTTTTATGTTATATTTATAATGCTTTAATGGACCAAAATTTAATTTTGTGTTTAAATATTCTTTTTTCTTCTTTTTTATGTGATCTTGCACTGTAACATTAAAAAAAAAAAAAAAAAAAAAAAAAAAAAAAAGATGATAGCTATATAACTTCATTCTAAAAGTACTTACGATAAGATAAACTTTCCGCACCTAACGCTTTTTTTTTTTTTTTTTTTTTTTTTTGATTGTTTACAGTCCCACGGAGATATTTCTTTCAGATAAAAGCTCAAAAATTTTAAACTGAAAGTTTATTAAATCTTTTCATCTTATTGTATTTTAAAGGGGAGGATTTCATTCGTTTTAATATAATTTATTTCCACCAACGTTTCCTTAAAGCTATCAAACTATTTCCTGTAACATTAATACATTAAAAAAGCTCCCGATGTAATCGCCAAACGTCTGTCATTAAATAGAAAACTATATATAGTCGAGAATTTTTGGAATGAATTCGAAATCTCTAAATAAAAAAAAAAGAAACTCTTGAAATATACGCTTCGAATACAAATGGGTCAACTATGACTTATACAAAGCTACATACAGGATTATTTATGTTGATTTTTGTACATGGTTATCATTTTTTAATGCTTTTTATTGCAATCACACATAGCTACATTTTTTTTTCTCAAATTATAGAAGTTTGGTTTTAAAAATACCCTCCCAAAATGCTTTGAAATTATTTCTTGCAGTGAAGGATTGTTTAAACAATTTAATCCGTTACAGAACAGTGTTTGTTAATCAAACACTGTATTAAAGAAAAAAAAAAAACAGGATGACTTTACAGAGATTGTACTGGTAATCGGGACGCCAACAATTTACTATTTTTTAACAACAACAACAACAACAAAAAAAATCCCATACATTTCAGGAAAAATCGGGAAAATTTCTAGAATTTACGGGATTTTTTCCGTTAAAAAACCAGTGAATTGTACTGGCGTTCCGATTACCAGTGCAATCTCCATAAAATCGTTCGTCTTTTTTTTTTAATAGTTAATTATTTTTAATTGATCATTCATTTAGTATATATTTGTACACGGAAAAAAACTGTTTTTTTTAAACAACTAAATTTTGGTTAATATAGCCCCAACCAAATATTTTAATTGGAATGACCATGTTATGTCGACTATAGATGCAATTAACCCCTAACTTGAGAGGTGACTCTAACTCACCACTAGTGTTTTCCGGTTTTCCTCGTAAATCGGGACGCAAAACGCTTTGGATACCACTAATATCTTACAGTTTGTTTCACTATTTTTTATCACAGATTATTAGGCCATATTAGATAAGGCGAAGAAAATAAGTTTAAAATGCTGGTGTCCAGAACATTTGGAGCACCCATTTACGCGGAACACTAGTGGTCACTGAGAATCATCTCTCGAGTGCAAAGGGTTAAATATAGCTTAGCAAATCTGAAACAAAGCTTCTTCTTGACCTTGTTTTGTTAAGTATTTGTTAACCGAACATGTGTTTGCTATCCAAACATAAAAGTCTGTCGCGAAAGTGTTCGTTAACCGATTTGTTCGTAAACCGAACAATTCGTTAACCGATCACTCCACTGTATTTTGAAATTTTTGTCAAAAATGAAAATAAATTTGAGTACTACAAAATTAAAAATGTTTCTTTAAATGTGGAGTTTGCTTCAAAAAATTCTATGATAAAAAGTATCGGTGGCAACGAAATTTCATAGAAAAAGTTCAATACTTTTGAACTGCTATATGTTATTAAATACAAATGTTGTTTGGACACTTTTGTCCTTATAGGCAGACATTTTAAGAGAGACCCGAACCCCATTTTCGGCCAAAAATCATCAAAAGTTAAAAAAAAAATTATCTCAGAAAACGATAAAATACATATTTGCGAATATCCATGCAAAATTTCAGAACTCGGGGACACTTGGAACAGGTAGCAAATGAGCTTTTTTTAATTGTAATCACTAGAGTTTAAAGGACTAGGGGCCATTTAAAATGTGTTTTCCTAAAAATGACTTTTTCTGTATTTTGCCTAAGTTCAAAGTACTAAGGTTCAGTGGTAAAATGGTTTAGAAACAAAGTGTTTATGTTTTTAGAATCTTAATAAAATTTGCAACAAAAGTAAGGAGAGATATATTTTTTAACTATGTCTGAAAATTTTACATAAATTGGTAAACGTGAAAATTATAACGAATTTAAGGAAATTTACCTTGCGTAATTTCTTTCCTTTTTTTTTTTTTAGCTGATTAAAATAGAAAATTAAAAATATCTCTCCCTAGGTCGTTTCCATATACTATAACATTATTTAAGAAATTTTAGTAATACTAAAATAATATGTGAATTGTATGAATAATATGTGAATTATAAAATTGTATGAGGAGTAGTAATTTTAAAAAGTGTATTTTTCCACAAAAAAAATCATAAAAATCGACATAAAAAATATACTTTTTCATAAAAAGTGATTTTTTTTTTTTGCTAAATATTCCTTACAAAAAGATTCTTAAATAGTACACCAAAATCCATTACTTTAAAATCAATAATAAAAATTTTGGGTTTTTTCTTACGGGTCTCCCTTAATATGGAATCAAAGTAAATTGGTTTTAGACATATATTGAGATTATAAAATAATAATAATAATAATAACAGAGTTATATGCAGGCCTTAAATTTCAATGGTTCATGAATTTATTCTTAACAGTTTCGAAAATATAAACATTATATTTATAATGGATAAAACGAAAAAAAAAAAAAAAAAAAAACTGACATTCAGTACAATTTCAGTATTTTCATACATTTTTTTTCAAGATGAAAGAGATTTTGTCATTGTGCCAAAAAGATATCTTTGTCGAAAATGGTAAATTTTCATTTTATCTGAAGCTGTGCGATTTATTTTTATTATTACTCAACAAAAGAAAAAAAAATTCTTTGAAAATCTGGATATCTGTGGATCAATAGTGAAACTTCTCCCAAGTTAAGCATGCTTACAAATATCACAAAGCAATTGATGATACAATTAATTGTATCATCATTATCGATAAAAATCTTTCTTGAAATGATTGACAAGATAATTTTCTTTAGATCAATGCCAGGGTTCGCACTGTTCCTAAAATTTTCATACTTTCCTACCAGAATTTTAAAACGGTAATATTTATTATATAATTCTATTGTAGATGTTAAGGCTGGTTCTCAACTGCTCCGCTCAACAAGCGCAAAACGTTTTGACACATTTACAAATTCATTTTTTAATAGAAAGATATAAAATTGGAATGCCTGACTATGAAAGCGATTTCGAATCAAAGTTAGTTTTCCATTTTATGATAATTAAATTACCTATCCAGTTCTAAGCTATTTCGATCACGTGATCACTCTTTTTCTTCTCCTTTTCGACCGGTTTTTCTGCTTTCGTCTGGAAATGTGCTGAAGAGCGTCAACTCTGAAGATTTGTTATGAAAAATCTATTGTGTTTTAAAGAAAACACAAAATTGAGTGCAATTAGACAGTTTCTGAATAACAACCTCTGCTCTTTTCATGCATTTCTGAACAAAAATAAATTAAAGTATATGTCACAAAGTTGCCCTTTTTAATTTAAGAACACCCTTAAAGAAACTTTCGATGAAGTATTTTGATTTAAAATACTGATAGCAAAGAGTGAAAAATTTAGGAACGGTGCGAGCCCTGCAATGCTTCACACTCGCGCCATTTGATAATTAATCTATACAGTTTCTTTGATATAAATATCCGTTAATAACACCAACTAGCTGATTGATTACAGACTTGTGAATGATCTGAGTTGTCATTAATTTCTGAAACCAGTTTTATTTTATATTGCACCAAATGAAGCGCTTATGATTCACGATAACCGTTTAAAAACTGGAAGATAAAAGTAATTTTCAATGCGTATTTAAAATGATTTTGGATGAAATTTATTTTATTTTCTTCAAAATCAGCTGTGGCCGTCTCATAGATGAGACTTACTCTTGTTATTGAGCTCTTCGCGTGTATTTCACTGCTTATCGACAACAAACATGATACAATGAACAAAGAATGAATTTTGAACATATATTTGTGGTAACATGGAAGTATCGAAAATAGTCATAATGAATAAACAGAATTGCCCATTTACCGCTGTTTTATAAATGATTCCTAAGCAGTTAATATTGAAAGGTGAATATTAAGCACAAATTTTTTTTGAAATATTCATTTCTGTCATGTTAAAAGTTCATATTTAAATTAAAATAGCTTTTCTTCTATACTTTAACAAAATTTCAATTCTTTACAATCTTTAAGTCCTATAACTTATATTTAACCCTTTAGGGTTCGTTTTTTTTTCAGTTTTTAAAAGAAACTGCACATGCATTAATAACATTAACACTAACTATCCTATAGATTAATTAGCGTTTAATGAATATTTCTTCGTCTGAAAGATAACGAATGTTGTTGAATGTTGTATTCATATGACAACAGACCGAGGAAGAATTTTTGGAGATGTTTAGAAAATATTGTATTACAATAAGATTTAACTTATTCACTACCTGGCCATTGATGAACGTCCACTTGCAATTTTAGACATTTTGTTAAATATCTAGAAAAATACACGAGGAATCATCCCGAAACTCTTAGTGTATAAATATAATAGTATAAGTCATATATTTCCGTAAAGATTTTTTCTCGAAACTCCATAGGGGACCGTCCACAAATGAAAAAAGAATAGGTATCTTTTGGATAACCCTGTCAAAACTAATGTAGCAAAAGCGCTCAAACTCTAGATTATGATTAAGTAGGGGAAAGTCGGATAAAACCGGGTAGGTGGATAAAACAGAGAACCAGGCTTTATGGCTTTATTTGTGGCGGTATCTAGCTGAAACTTTTAGAATTACTTTTATTCGAGCGGTATGTCAGCTCCCAGTAACCAGAAGTCGTGATGACGAACTCATTTCGCAGTGGTAATTTTTTAAAGATTTCACGTGAAGATGTTAAAAATTCGATGTCTGCAATATTACTTTACCAATCCTAATTACCCAAGGATTTAGATTAGATAAGTATAACTTATGATAGTTTATTATTTACTCGTTATTTTAACGTTTTCTATTGGTATCTACGATTTATCTGAACAACGCTCGAGTAACATTTCATCAAAGTGGCTCGGTCGGACAAAACCGGGATGCAGATGGTCGGACATAACCGGGAAGTTTCCGGTTTTGACAACTCATTTATTTGCGTGATTGAAGTAGAATTAACTTTTTTATGCAATGTTTGACGATTTATAAATATTTAAAAATTATACAAAAAATGTTATTGAAATTAAGTTGTTACATTGAAGATTGCTTTTAGTAATTTCTATGGCAACATCTATCCTTATTTCAATCCCCTAAAAATTAGAACTCTAACAAGAAGAGAAAGAAAAGATGGAAAAACTAAACAAGAAGAACTTAACACTGAAGTGAAGCTTTCCATGATTACATAAAATAAAAGTAGAAAAACTGATGTGAAAAAGAAAAGTCCTAAGAAAAAAAGAGCCCTTGACATTAAACGAGGAAGAAGATGAAAGTGAAGCATCTATCTTTTGCAACATGAACAATCTAAACCTAAGGAAAGTTGGATACAGTGCCTTTAGTACAGAGGGTGGGCACATGAAGCATGCAGCAATGCAAATGTACAAGATCAAAGATCAAACTTTCGTTTGTGATTTTTGTGCCTAACAATTTTAACTCTTAAAGTATAACTTAATTCATTTTATTTTATGTAGATTTCATATATATTCACATTCTATAAGTATAATATATCAATTTTCCTTTAATAAATAGTATTATTGCAAAATTACAATGTGTTTTTAATTATTTTATCCAGTTCCCGGTTTTATCCGACCTGGTCGGACAAAACCGGGACGCTGCACACTTCTAGAAAAAGAGTTGTTATTGTTACGAGGTATGCAACAAAGACTAATCACTAAAGTGTTTTTATTTGAACTTTTTAATCAAGAACTATTAGTTTTATTCCCTGTATTCAAAAAGTAACTCATTTAAAGGACAAAGTGTACTTCTACGTCGTAACATCTAGTCTGTGGTTTGACAAGCCTTTTTTCTACATATACACGAGTCAACTTCCGCGTTAGAAACGTACTTTAGAACTCTTTTAAAACTTTAACTTCTTTTTCATTATTAGGTTGCTTTATGTATTTTAGCGGAGAGAGAAGAATAGATTTATGTTCTCTCTTCTCATTGTTTATATTCAAGAAACATATATCTATTAAATGGATACAACTCGAAACGAAACAATATTTACTTCACACATCTCTCACATATTTCAACTTACTAACTCAACTACTTTCTTTATCGTTTTAGTTATCAGAAAATATGTTTTTAAATAGATATCGTGTTTTCAACGAGTTTTAAGTGCTATAGAATCGCAGGATACAAATGGCGGTTTCCAGCGCTACCGAGCAAGGTAAGAAATATATTTATTTACTCTTACCTATTATTTATATGAAGATAAATGTATAAATATATACATTTTATAAGAGATTATGCGGCTGAAGTGTCGCTAATTTTCTAAAAAGTGAAAGAAAGAAAATAACTGATTGAATTGCAATTAATGATTATTATGATACATACTGAAAGTGACTCATTTTTCATATTATTATTATTATTAATTATTTACTATATACGATTGTATTATTTACATAAATATAAAATGAGCCTGTTAAAGGAAGCCATAATAGAAAAACTGAATTCTAGTAACTATGATATTTACAAGTTTGGGGTAGAAAACGACCTTCAAAAGGAAGATCTTTTCGAAGTTATCATAAACGAACCCCCTAATCCCATAACAGATATATTTACCAACAAAAACAGAAAGGCCAAGGCCATAATTAATTTATTAATTGATGATGACCAAATAGTTCATACAAAAAACCTGGAAACCGCCAGGAATGATGTTTGGAATGCACTAAGAAATGCGCATGAGCGCACAAATTTATGTAGTAAATTACATTTACTGAGGAAATTGTACTCAACTAGACTACCTGAAAACGGTAATATGATCAAAATCTAAATAACATTTATCAGTTGCGCGATAAGTTAACCGCTCTTGGTGAAACGATCGATGATCAACACCTTGCGGCTTTACTTTTATGTTCCTACCGCCAAGCTATGATATTCTGATTTGCGCTATGGAAGTTAGAAATGACGTTGATCTAACAACGAATTTTATCAGAGGAAAATTAATTGATGAATTTAATAAAAGACAATACAATACGGAAAATTCAAATCATCATTCGGCGTTCAAAATTATGAAAAATCAGCAATAAAAAATTAACAAATTTTGTAAATTTTTCAAGAAAAATTCACATGACATTGAACAATGCTGGAAACTACAGCATAAAAATAAAAATCCCAGACAGAGCAATTTCGTAAATAAAAATTTTGGTACGCCTAATAGGTCGGCTGTATGCTCCCAAGACAACGTAGGCGCGAATGCTTCTAAAACCAAAAATTAGAATAAGGAAAGACATGCGGATAAAAACTTAACTTTTTTCGTTGGTACTAGCTCCAAAGATTTATTGGATTGTCGATTCAGGGTCTTCAACACACATTTATAATGTTAGAATAAATTTCATGATTTTCATTATGCTACATCTATAATGTCACTATCGCGAACGGTCAAGAATTACATTCTGACGGTTATGGATCTGTAAAATTAAATACTATAATGTCAGATAATACGAGTAGAAACATTACATTAAAAATGTTTTATTACGTGCCAGAAATAGAAACGAATTTAATTTCCATAAAACAAGCAACTGAAAATGGTTGCGTGGCTACATTTAAAAACAAATCGTGCAAAATCACTTATGATGGTATAACATATCGTGAGGGTTACGTAAATGACAACTTATATGAGAGTAAGGTAAAACCTGATTAAATACAAAATATAAATATGATACATCACTGTGAAAAGAAAAACTGTCTGAACAAATGGCATGTAAGATTAGGTCACAGAAATATTAATCACATAAAGGAATTAGTTGATAAAGATATGGCATTAGCGATTCAAATTGATAATTGTAAGCACAGTAATGATTGTGAAGTTTGCATTGCATCAAAACTCTCAAATAACCCTTATCCCAAAACCGCTAGTTTTAGAGCCACGAAAACAATCGAGCTGATCCATAGTGATCTTTGCGGCCCAATGCAAACAGTTTGGGGGGAAATATTACTTTCTAACTTTTATTGATGATTTTAGTCGCTTTACTGTGGTATAGCTATTAAGAAGTAAAGATGAAGTATTTTCAAAATTTAAAGAATATATAGCGATGACTGCCAACAAATTTGGCAGAAAAGTGCAGGCAATACGCTCCGATAACGGAGGAGAGTACTCGGGGAAAGAATTTGAAAATTATCTAAAAAATGAAGGAATTGATCATCAATTCACCATACCGTACTCCTCACCACAAAATGGGGTTGCGGAACGGAAAAACCGCACTTTAGTGGAGATGGGACGCTTTCTTCTTAAGGAAAGCGGTTTGCCTAATTCGTTCTGGGGGGGGGGGGAGCCATCTGTACTGCGACATACATTCAAAACAGGCTTCCAACTTCGTCTTGCCATCGGACTCCATATTAAATGTGGACTGGTCGTAAACCAGATTTGTCAAACATTAAAACTTTTGGTTGCCGCGCATATGCATATATTCAAAAATCCCATAGGGGAAAGTTGGATGATACCTCACAAGAGGGCATATTTGTCGGATACGACAATTGAAGTAAGGGATATAGGATTTGCACGGACGGAAGGAAAATTGTTATAAGTCGGGCAGTAAAATTTTTAGAGGATAAAAATAATGACTTAATTAAAGATAATGTGTCAAATGAAAACAATGACACACTAAGCGATAAAAAAGTGCAACCAACAATGCAATTAATTGAAGATGAAAAGGGTTGTACTGATAATGATATACATAATCAGGATGCGAATCCTAATACACCAGATTCCCCTCTTAACCTACCACGTCGGTCCAACAGAACAAACAGAGGGGGACAGATTTGTATTTTTAATAAATGATGTTAAAAATAAAGATCCAAAGTGCTGGGATGATGTAATGAAAATAGAGAATCAAGTAGAAAGGCAAAAATGGATAAATGCTACGTTAGACGAGATAAATTCACTCAAAGAAAACTGTACTTGGGAATTAGTAGAGGTTCCACTAGGGACAAAATTCATTGGTAGAAAATGGGCTTTTAAGTCAAAATATAACAGTCAGGGTCAAATAGAAAAATACAAGGCGAGGTTAGTAGCTAAGGGTTTCTCACAGAAATTTGGGGTTGATTATGATGAGACTTTCGCACCTGTTGGGTCTCATTCAACCATAAGAAGCTTCTTAGCAATGGCCTTATGTAAAAATTTAAATCTTAGACACATTGATATAAAAACTGCTTTCTTACATGGGGAATTAAAGGAGGAAGTTTACATGCGTCACCCTGAAGGGTATGAAGTCCTCGGATCCGAACACAAGGTTTGCAAACTCAAAAGGGCAATTTACGGGTTAAAGCAGGTAGCGAGAGCTTGGAACATAAAAATACATGACTCGCTATTAAAGTTAGGGTTCAACCAAAGCTTAATTGACAAATGCCTGTACAAGAGAAGAATAGATAACGAAACAATTTATTTAATTGTCTATGTCGATGATCTCCTCATTGCAGGGGAAGATCAAAACATTTGTAAACTAATATCTCAATTAAGAAAAGTGTGACGGATCCTAAATCCCTGTGACGGATTTAGGTGATGCTAAATATTATTTAGGTATAAATATTAATCGGCCAGACTAAAACACAATGACCCTAGATCAGACAAACAAAATTCATGAGTTGATAATCAAATTTGGTTTGGAAAATTCTAAATCAACTGATACACCTATGGAACCGGGTTATGTTAAATTGAACGATGATGAAAAACTCTTACCGGATAATATAAGCTATAGACAGGCGGTTGGCGCACTATTTTACATCTCAACCGTTTCCAGGCCTGATATTTGCGTAGCCGTAAACATCCTATGTCGTAGAAATGAACATCCTAGAGTAAAGGACTGGGAAGTGGGAAGCGGTAAATAGAACAATTAGATATTTAAAAACAACTATCGATCTAAAGTTAACATATACGAATTTTGAAGAACCTGTCTTGAGGTCATATGCCGACTCAGATTCGGCGAACGATCCATATGATCCGTTTCTGGGAATTTGTTTATTTTGGGAACTAACCCAATTTACTGGCAATCCAAAAAGCAATCTTGCCTAACAATGTCATCTGCTGAGGCAGAATATATATCTGCTGCCAGTGCAGCACAAGAGATCCAGTGGATAATTAGTTTGTTGAACGAACTGGATCTTCATCAACAATGCCCAATCACATTGAAAGATGATAACCAATCTGCCATTAAGCTTGCTTCAACTGACAAATTTCATAACAAAAGCAAGCATATTGATCTGCGGTGTCATATTTTACGACATCTCGTGGAACAAAAAATAATCAAATTACAGTACGTGAAATCTGAAGTAATGACAGCAGATCTTTTGACGAAACCACTTCCCAAGCCCAAATTTATTTTTCATCGTAAATTGCAAGTGGACGTTCATCAATGGTCAGGTAGTGTATTACAACTTTCTAATGCTCTTTGCGCTTTAGTACACATGATTCTTTTAGGAAAGTTACTTATATTTTAAATTTTAAGAGTGAATTATATGTTTAAAACAAAGAATTGCAAACGACCAAAGAGAATTAAGCAAATAAAAATAATAATAATTAAAAAATGTCTAAACACAAATGTAGCAGTCATATAGTAAAATGCATAGACATATAGTAATATTACTATAGATGTAAATAGTAGCAAATGTATTTGTTAAAACAAAATAGTACTCTATTCAAAGACATGTACCATTAATAGTAAACCAGACCCGAAAGGGTTAGGAACACATTCTCCATAGATTAACCACTCTAATACATAAAAGAAACAAAACAAAACAAATTGTAAATTTCCATAAAATAATGGAAATATTTGTTTTAATTTGTTAGAATTGGTTACTTTGGAGAATAGTTTTCTAATTATAAATTACACTGGTGTGCAAAATTTAAGGACGAGTTCCAAAATTCCAATTTTCAAGGGATTTTCAAGCGATAATTTTCACGCGAATATTCAAAAGGAAGTAATATAATTCGAATAATTACTATCCCTGCATAACAGCTAGTCCATATAACAACTCATTCAGGTCACACATTTTCACAAGAGTCACAGTCATTACGGTGAAACAAAAAATAGAAAATTCCATATATCTCTTTTATGAGTCTCAAATGACTACTATATGTGACTCCACTGACAGGTCACTGCAACTACTGCTTTGTGTCGAGTCAACAGGTGACTTTGAAATGTCGTTTTATTGAGACTCGCATGTGACTGTCATTTGAAGACTCAATTTCAAAGTCATTGTGAATATTGTATTATGATAAATCACCAAATAATGTCACATTAAAGTCAAATGGTGACTTTCTGACACAAGACTTCGTCAAATGGTGACAGAGACCCTACTGAGAACTAACCACTGTGAAACGTGGTGAAAAGTCAAGATGTGATTTTAGTGGGACATTATTTGTTAATTTATCATAATGCAACGTTCACAATGACTTCGAAATTGAGTCTCCAGGTGAAAGGTCACACGAGAGTTTCAATGAAACGTCATTGTAAAGTCAGCTGGTGACTCGCCACAAAGCAGAAGTCACAATGACCTGACAGTGGAGTCACATATAGTAGTCATTTGAGACTCATAAAAGAGACGTATGGAATTTCCTAGTTTTTATTTCACCGCAGTGACTCTGACTCTTGTGATTATGTGAGACCTGAATGAGATGTTATACATGGACTTGCTGTTATACAGGGATAGTAAATATCAAAATTATATTACTTCCTTTTGAATATTCGCGTGAAAATTATCGCTTGAAAATACCTTGAAAATTGGTATTTTGGGACTCGTCTTTAAATTTTGCACACCAGTTTACACTGGTGATGCCAAAACCATTGAAACGATCCAAAGACCGAATAAAGTTTAAATTTCTCTAATTTTTGGAAAAAAAACCTATTTTTTATATAAATGATTTTTAGTATGACGAGAACAACAATTGAAACGTTATTTCATTTAGAAGTATATCTTTAAAATTAACGGCTTAAAAATAATCGATTTGTCAATAATAGTGAGAGAAATGAAAATTTACTGGAGTTTCATTTGTCTGAAACCATCGAGAAAAAATTTGGACATTGTGTAATAAATTTCGTCAGTTAGTAAGCCAAAACCTGAGTTTTGCCAGCATATTAATGCCAGCAAAAGTCAGGTATTGGCTGAAAAAATTGGTATTTTGATACATTTAACTTTACCTCCATGATGTTTTGAAAGAACTTCATAAAGTTATTTCATAGTTATTTCACATTGTATATGAGCTAAAATTTATGCATATATTCATGAAAAATTCTACTGTAATAATTGTATTGCAATTGTCGATAAATAACAAATTAAAAAGCGAGCATAACCATATAAATATATTCTTTTTATAATGTGCCTTAGTCATTTCACATCTAATAACGTTAGAAAAGATAAATACAGGGTGTTTCGCTACCAGACCGACAAACTTTGAGGGGTGATAGTAGACATAAAGACAAACATTATTAAATAGGAAACCATGGGGCGCAAACGTCTTCTATAGGAGCTAGGAGCCATTAAAGTTTAAGGTCCAAAAATTCAAACTCTGATAAAAATTAGAAAAAGGGGTCGATTTGTTTACGGTTTTCTCTAAAATCATTCTTTATATCACGATTTTTTATTTATTTTTTATTTTAAAGGTTAAGTTCAAAAATTGTCGATAGAGGGCGCTTTAGACTTTAGAGTAACGAACAAATACTTTTTGCCGTTCTTTTGTGCATGGGGTTGAAATTATTCTAAAGTTTAGACTTTAACTTAAATTTTAAGCCCAAAATCGGAAACATGGGGATCGGTTAACTAGCGAAAATTTAACTGTGAACCGAGGGGGGGGGGATTTTAAACGCTCATAAACATTGGACAAACTAATCGATTTTTTTTGCGGTTTGCCTGCCCTTGCTAAATATATTATTCAAAATGACGTACAGCTGTGGTGTCCTCATTTTTTCATAGAGGGCGCCTCTGACACATCTCCGACGTTTCAATGGCATTACTCCTGGGTGTTTTACTACCAGACTACCATACTTCCAGGTAGTGTTAGGGATGCAAAAGCGACTCGGAATCATATAGGAATGTAACGTTGAAAATGTCTTTTTTGCGAGTTTTGGTTAAAGGAAGCAGAGAAAAAAACAGCAGAAACAAGCAGAGAAACAGCAGCACGTTAATATGACATAAAATAGTTTATTTAAAGGTTTTACTAGAAAAGATGTTCGAAATTACGACCAGAAGTAATTCGACATGCTTGACAGCGGCGTCGCATGTAATTCCTCACGCTTTGAAAGATTCCTGGAATCTCTGATAGATTTCCGGAAGCTACAGAAATACGAGCTGTTAAGTCTTTAATTGATGGTACGGGATTCTCATACACAGGGGTGCCCAGAGAGGGGTTTGGTGACGCAAGATGCGTCATGAAATTTTGTTTTGGGGGGGAATTTGAGAAAAAGTTCATTTTTGGGGGGGGATTTTTAAATTCTTAATATTTCCTTTTTTCTTAATGTAAAAAAAAAAAAAAAAAAAAAAAAAAAAAAAAAAATTCTTGATTTTTTTAATATCACTTTCAATTTTTTCAACATTTAATTTCCAGGAAAGTTTTTGTGTTTTCTTTTTCTAAATTCTAGATAAGGGCAATAAGAACCCATTCTGCTAACTCGCTATCTTTTGTAAAGCTTGATTCTTTTAATATCACTTTTAAATTTTTTCAACATTGAATTTTCAGAAATGTTCCTGTGTTTTCTTTCTCTAAATTCTAGATAAGGGCAGTATGAACTCATTCTGCTATAGTAGTGGATGAATGAGAGTTCAGCTGCATGCGGTGGCGTGTGGCGGGTGGTGGAAGTGGAACCACCACCACCTCACAGAGAGAGGAGAAGGTCCACCACCACCTGAATGAGAAGCTTATCTGATGGAGAGTGTATTATACTATAGTAGGATGATGGGGAGGGCTTAAAATTGAGGGGGCTTAAATTTTTAGGGTTTGAAACGTAGGAGATTATACTGTAGTAGAGGGTTGGATGTTTGGAGTCTGTTAGAGTATGATGGGATTTTTGAGAGAGAGAGAGGGGAGGGCTTATTTTTTAGGAGGGGCTTAAAATTGAGGGGGGCTTAAATTTTTTGGGGAGTTTAAATTTAAGTAGAGATTGGAATCAACTTAGAGTAGGAAAGATATTTGAAAATGGGTGATGGATGTTTTAACTCTGTTACAGTATGATGTGATTTTTAGGAAAGGGGGAGGAGGGCTTAATTTTTAGGGGGCTTATTTTTCTGAAAGGCTTAAATGCATTTTTTTTCTTTAAGATTGGAATCAACTTAGAGTAGGAAGGAAATTTGAACATATCGTAAAATATGTTTTAGTATGATGAGATTTTAGGAAAGGGGGGAGGGCTTAATTTTTAGGGGGCTTATTTTTCTGAAAGGTTTAAATGTATTTTTTTTTTTTTTCTTAAAGATTGGAATCAACTTAGAGTAGGAAGGAAATTCGAACATATCGTAAAATATGTTTTAGTATGATGAGATTTTAGGAAAGGGGAGGGCTTAATTTTTAGGGGGGCTTATATTTGTGAAAGGTTTAAATGTATTTTTTTTCTTAAAGATTGGAATCAACTTAGAGTAGGGAGGAAATTTGAACATATCGTAATATATGTTATAGTAAGATGAGATTTTAGGAAAGGGGAGGGGTTAATTTTTAGAGGGGCTTAATTTTTAAGGGCTTAATTTTTTTTTATTTAGGATCTGAAGCTTATAATATCATATTATAGCAAAGGGGTAACCTCCTCATTTTCCAAACTTCACCCCCACCCCCGGAAGATTTTTATTTGGGTGCTGCTCTTTGTTGGATCGAATTTTCGTTGGAAATTAATAATTTTAAAAAATTGAGTCTGATCAATTAAGCATTGCTCATCACGTCTGTGAGATAATCGAGTATTGCGATAAGGAGGAAGGTGAGTCTGCTTAATTAAACATTAATCACAATTGCCCATTGCTCATCCCGCCAGTGGCCGCATAATGTCTTATATTACAATCGAATCATCTCTAACTTAAAATAGTATGTTATCAACACGTATTCACTGCCTTGCACAAACATCCGTTATCACAAACAATTTTAACAGGAACTAGTTGATATAAGAAAAATAACAACTAAGATTAGATGTCACTTATTTACAAAAGTCAAGAAAGAGAACTTTGTTTGATGTTTCAACTAAGCTTTTTAAAACGACAATTTAATTTTATCAAACCATTACATATGTTTTTTTGTAGGTTCCCTGTTTTATCCAATTTTCATCAACGTTAGAGCAACAATGAAAATATTTTTTAAACAGTAATATTGTAAAATATGAATTTTACATTTTTAACTTTAGTTTACCTAAACCTTGATTATTCATACACATTGATTTTTACACCTTTCAAAATATATAAACTACTTCATTATTAATTATTTTTCGATGTATAGTTCTAATAATCGGTTAATTGTCATACATTCATTTTAGTAAGTTTGCTGTATTCACATAAAAAGTGTTTTTACAAGTTATCATCTATTAGTCGATCACGACAAATGTAAGCAATGTATTACTTTAGTATAGTATTGTTTTATCACTGTGCTGAAAATAAGTGATTCTTTTTCCGTTAATTTTCACATGAATTTTCTTATCAATTAGAAAAAAATTACAACAGCATGATAAACACCAGATAACATCGAGCCTTACCTATCAAATACCATCATATTATCAGATTACTTTGTAAACCAATCCTATTATTTTTTAAAAAAACAGTAGCGCCTCCTAGAATTTAACAGATTTCGTGAATCAGTATAAATTCATCACACTGTTTATTGTTTTTTTATCATATGAAGATATTAAGCGCTGTTCTTTAAGTGAGTGCTGTACAAGAAATTTCTTACTTCATGAATATGGAATCGGATTTACCCAGTCAAGAGGTGCAAGTTTCGAATAGTGAAAGATCACCCTCTTCATCAACCCAACCATCCTTTTCTTGTAATCAATGTCAAAAATGCTTCTCTAGAAAGATTGCGTTAACCAGACATCAAAGATCCCACTTGGATAAAAAGCCCTTTAAATGTGAAACTTTCATTCAAAGTACTGATTTAAAACAACATAGTGTTACTCATTCCAAGACACCCACTTTATATAAATGTGATCAATGTGCAATGGAATTTTCTAGAAAGTATTCGTTAAGAATTCACAAGAGATTTCATAAGACATATAAATGCGATGAATGTTCACTAGAACTCTCTAAAAAATATTTGTTAAAAATTCACAAGAGATCTCATAAGATGTTTCATGTTTGTGAAAAATGTTCTAACTCGTTTCTATCAAAGTCTGCTTTAACTAAACATAAAAAAAGTCATCGTCAAAAGGAATATAGATGTAAACACTGTGGTGTTATATTTTACTCTGATATCGATTTTTTATTTCACAAAAAAGTTCATTACAGGAATTTTGAATGCAAACACTGTAACAAAACATTTAATGTTGACACCAAGTTTATTCAACATTTGATTAAAATGCATAAGTGAAAAAATGCAAACTTTGTCAAATCATGTGAAATGGTTGATTTTCTATACAGTTTATAATTTTTTTGTATTTTTATCATTATCGAGAATGATGAATAAATAATGTGTTAATGAAAAAAGCTTTTGTCTTGTATTTTTGTTATAACAATTTATGAATTTTAATAATTTTTCCACAATATTGTAAAAGATTTACTTAAATTTTAACATTTAGAAAAAAAAAAGGTTCCTATCAATTAAAATACTGAATTTGTATTTATATTGAATTAATTTTTAAATACTTTTAATATATTAGAATTATTTACCAAGTTTAATTTATCATTTATATTAGCAATTGTTATTCACATAATCATGATGGATATTACCTTATGTTGCCACAAAAATTTTCAAAAAGAACGAAACTGTTAACAATAAGTATTATTCATTACTTAGATTAAAACTTTTACCTAGTGTTGCCACAAAAATTTTCAAAAAGAGCGAAACTGATAACATTATTTATCATATACTTACTTAATTAAAACCTTGTGTTGCCACAAAGTTCTTCAAAAATAGTAAAACCGTTAACTTAATACATAAACTACCATTTATGCACAAAGACTGTTTTTTTAGTTTATTAAAAAATGGTTGAATAAAACTAATGGCATTACTAATTTTTTAATGTTTAACTGTAACCGACGCTGATTTTTTAACATATATTAGGATATGTGTTGTTTTTAAGCATTCAGTTTACAAGTGATTTCCGTTTGAACTTTCATCAGCGGCTGTTCTTATTTTTTGAAAATGGATTCTGTAGCAAATTTGTTAAAAAGACCTCTCGACGAAGTAGTTTCTTCTTCAAAGTATCAACGTTTAGAAGACTGTAATGAACCTACTTATGTGAATGAATTAAACTTGCCAAGATTAGAAGTTTCCAATGCATTGAACACTAACAATGAGACGATATCATGTGATTATCCACTGAATGTGAAATCTGAGATTAATACGAATTTTTTTAACTTAATTTCCCAAGACGAATATTTTCAAGAACCCACTACTAGATGCGAAGAGACTGTGTTCCAAGCAATCAACCTTTCCCAAGCAAGTGATGAAAGCCAATCCACCACTTCACGAACTAAAAGGGGCAAATCCTGTAATCGTGTTATATTTCGAGAAGAACTCAGTGATTGTATCTTCTTAATTTTAAAACTGTATAACAGACAATTTTATATACACATTCAAGAGTTTAAACGCAATGGGCTTACTAATGAAGAAATTGTAACGAAAAATGCAATTTTTATGGATGTTAACAGTTGGTACGAATTTTGCAATAAAATTTTTCCATTTAATTTGAAGTATAAAAGTTCCTCGTTTGTTGCTAATAACATGATATTAGTGTTAAATTTTAACAATTCTATCATGCGAATTAAACATTTAAAGAATTATTCTCACATTGACTTGAACGAGCATCAGTTAGAAAAGTTAAAAATAAAAGCCTTTGATCTGAATAAAGAACTTCTTCAGCATATATATGTAAAGCATTTGCCAAACTTAATAAGACAGAAATGTATCGTTAGTCACACATCTTTAGAAAATGAATGCATGTGTCAACATAAACTTATAACGTGTATTGAAAATAGTATGTCGAGTATACTGAAGCGCATTTTTGAATGCAATGGATGTATTTTTAACCACGAATCTGTAATCTTTCATCCCTGTTTGATATTAAATAATCGACAAAAATTTGAACAAATGGGAGAAATGTTATTAACTCTAATAGATTTTGACTTTGTTATTTCCTCGTTTTTAAACGAAGTAGATTGTATTAGTGAAAACTTCTTATCTAATATTAATGTAAAAACCATTCAAAACGAATTGTTTAAAATAATGAAATAAAATGTTTTACTATTCTCTTTAATATGTGTGTTTAATTATTTTCAAAATGTATGTTTATTTCGTTTAGCTTTTTCAAAACATTTATAAATTGTTTCAATTTGTATATGTATAAAAAAAGAAACACTTCATTATTAATAAAAAATATATTAACTATCTTAAAAAAATAATAATGTATAAAAAAAGAAACATTTCATTATTAATAAAAAATATATTAACTATCTTAAAAATAATAATAATAATCTTAATATTTTAATTCATTCTTTTCAAAAATTAGAAAGTTAATAAAAATGAATAAGTTAAAAAAACTTTATAGAAAAAATTATTATTAGTAGAAAATTTTTCAAATGTTTAAAATATATTTTGAAAATTTTAAAATGTATTACAACTTATCAAAATTGAGTTTACTGATTTATATGAGTATGTATATTATTTTCACTCTTTTATATTACTGTAACATTACAACAGATTCATAGTTAATGACATATAAACATTAGGATGTATATAAAAGCAATAGATTAATATACTCTCTTGTTTTATTAAAAATAAAATAACTTCATAAAAATGTTAAAAAAATAAAAAGTTTATGAAAAGTTTAAAAAATAATTCATTAGATAAAAAAAAAAAAAAAAAATCACAAATTAAAAAATATATTTCATAAGTTTACAAAAAAAAGTAACATAAAAAGTTTTATCGAAAAAAAAAAGTAACATAAAAAGTTTTATCAAAAAAAAAAAAAGTAACATAAAAAGTTTTAACAAAAAAAAAGTAACATAAAAAGTTTTATCGGAAAAAAAAGTAACATAAAAAGTTTTAACAAAAAAAAAAAAAAAAAAAAAAAGTGTTATAAAAAGTTTTAACAGAAAAAAAAACTTTACACAAAAAATAATATCAATAGAATTTTTTTTCAAATGTTTAAAATATATATATTTTGCAAAAGTTAAAATGAGTTTTCTAATTTATGTATATTATTTTCACTCTATTATCTTACTGTAACATTGCAATTCATTCAGAGTTAAACATATAAACATTAGGATGTGTATAAAAGCAATGCATTAATATACTATCTTGTTATTAAAAGATAAAATAATTTCATAAAAATATTTTCAAAATTAAAAAAAATGTTTCATAAGTTTACAAAAAATAAAAACTTTACGAAAAAGTTTAAAATATAATTCATAAGATTAAAAAAAATATTTCATAAATTAATAAAATATATCTCATAAGTTAAAAAAAAAAAAAAAAAAAAAAAAAAAAAATCATAAGTTAAAAGTTATTTCAACAGTTCTTTAATAATTAAAAAAAGAAAAAAAAACTTTATAGAAAAAATAATATCAATAGAAATTAAATGTTTAAAATTTATTTCACAAAAGTTAAAATGTATTACATCTCATCAAAAATGAGTTTACTGATTTATGTATGCATGTACATTATTTTCGCTGTATTATCTTACTGCAACATACATTTATAGTTTAACACATATAAACATTAGGATGTGTATAAAAGCAACGCATTAATATTCTATCTTGTTTTATTAAAAGATAAAATAACTTCATAAAAATCTTTTCAAAATAAAAAAAAGTTTCATAAGTTTACAAAAAATAAAACTTTGTGAAAAAGTTTAAAAAATATTTCATATGATTAAAAAAAAAAATATTTCATAAATTAAAAAAAATGTATCTATGTATATTTCACAAGTTTAAAAAAAAAAAATTAAATGTTTAAAAAATGATTTACAAGTTTAAAAAAAAAAAAAAATTACAACTTATCAAAAAATGAGTTTACCGATTTACTGATTTATGTGTGTATGTTATTTACATCATATTATCTTACAACCAACATTACAGAACGTTCTTAGTTAAACACTTATAAACACCAGCAAATGTATAAAAGCAGTTGATACTTTCCTGTTTTTATTAAAAGTCATACTAACTTTATAAAAATGTTTTCAAATAATAATAAAAAAAGCTGTTAAGTTATTAGATTCTCCTCTTTAATTGCATCTCATTGATAAGTTTTAATCAATCATCCAACCAAGCAACTGTTTTCACAATCAACTATTATGTGAGTTAGGATTTCATTGATAAGTTTTAATCAACCAACCAACCGACATTTTACGAAACCAACTATTTATTTTCCCTAGCAATCAGCTATTTATTTACCCTACTAACCAAAAAGCTTTTATCGACACATGAACAAAATTTTAAGATGCAAGACTCGTCCTTTTTTATCGAAAAAACAATGACTTATATTATATATTTTTTTTTCTTACTTAAATGAAACCTTCGCATGTGCATGGTAAAACTTTGAAAAATTCATTTAATACACAAATTTAAAGTTAACAGACAAGGTCTTCACACTTCTTTTAGAATTGTACTAACATTTTACCAAATATCTTTAGAACTCATCAAGGTTTTAAATAATTATTTTAATAAAAATTGTCATTTGTAAGTAACATTATTGAACTAACTTGGAAAAATTAACTTGGCAAAACAGGTTTTCGCTGTTCCAACTTGGTAATATTCATAAGTTTATATGTTAATCAACCTGTTTGGTTATGTCCCAGCATGGCTTTATAAAATGTATCTTAAAAAAACCTTTAATATTAATGTTTAAAAATATGCAGTTAGTCTTTTATTGATAATTATTTTCACTTCTTTTATTTAAAAAACATTTTAAAATAAAATTAATACAGTTACCAATTTATCTGTGCGTTATGAAATGTGCATGCAAAACTTTTAATTATAATTTTCACATTTTTAGTATTTCAAATTATTGTTTTCAAGGTGTACTAAAATTTGGAAAAATATTTAATTTTCTTGCATAATTAAAATAAAATAGTTTAATAATAAAGACACATTTAACATTCTATACTCACCGTCGTAAAAGCACGTCCAACGCAGTCAAATGTTTGGGAAGAAATGAAAAATTCAAAGTCCTTATCAGAAAATGTTATCAGATAACTGTATCAAAAGATCTGTGACGTCAAAGAACATGTATCATCAACTGATCACGTGATGTATACCACGTGACTAATGCTTTGTTTTCTAGATTGGTTCTTATAAACATTCATTTATTAAATAATTTAATCATTCTATTAATTATTAATTAATTAATTCACTAGTTTAAAACAAATGCTGATTGTAACTAATATCTGTGATATCATGTTTTGTTAAACATTTTAAAAACTAGTTTAAACTAGTTTAAAACAAATGCTGATTGTAACTAATATCTGTTATATCATGTTTTGTTAAACATTTTAACAAAGAATTAATTAATTAATAATTAATAGAATGATTAAATTATTTAATAAATGAATGTTTATAAGAACCAATCTAGAAAACAAAGCATTAGTCACGTGGTATACATCACGTGATCAGTTGATGATACATGTTCTTTGACGTCACAGATCTTTTGATACAGTTATCTGATAACATTTTCTGATAAGGACTTTGAATTTTTCATTTCTTCCCAAACATTTGACTGCGTTGGACGTGCTTTTACGACGGTGAGTATAGAATGTTAAATGTGTCTTTATTATTAAACTATTTTATTTTAATTATGCAAGAAAATTAAATATTTTTCCAAATTTTAGTACACCTTGAAAACAATAATTTGAAATACTAAAAATGTGAAAATTATAATTAAAAGTTTTGCATGCACATTTCATAACGCACAGATAAATTGGTAACTGTATTAATTTTATTTTAAAATGTTTTTTAAATAAAAGAAGTGAAAATAATTATCAATAAAAGACTAACTGCATATTTTTAAACATTAATATTAAAGGTTTTTTTAAGATACATTTTATAAAGCCATGCTGGGACATAACCAAACAGGTTGATTAACATATAAACTTATGAATATTACCAAGTTGGAACAGCGAAAACCTGTTTTGCCAAGTTAATTTTTCCAAGTTAGTTCAATAATGTTACTTACAAATGACAATTTTTATTAAAATAATTATTTAAAACCTTGATGAGTTCTAAAAATATTTGGTAAAATGTTAGTACAATTCTAAAAGAAGTGTGAAGACCTTGTCTGTTAACTTTAAATTTGTGTATTAAATGAATTTTTCAAAGTTTTACCATGCACATGCGAAGGTTTCATTTAAGTAAGAAAAAAAAATATATAATATAAGTCATTGTTTTTTCGATAAAAAAGGACGAGTCTTGCATCTTAAAATTTTGTTCATGTGTCGATAAAAGCTTTTTGGTTAGTAGGGTAAATAAATAGCTGATTGCTAGGGAAAATAAATAGTTGGTTTCGTAAAATGTCGGTTGGTTGGTTGATTAAAACTTATCAATGAAATCCTAACTCACATAATAGTTGATTGTGAAAACAGTTGCTTGGTTGGATGATTGATTAAAACTTATCAATGAGATGCAATTAAAGAGGAGAATCTAATAACTTAACAGCTTTTTTTATTATTATTTGAAAACATTTTTATAAAGTTAGTATGACTTTTAATAAAAACAGGAAAGTATCAACTGCTTTTATACATTTGCTGGTGTTTATAAGTGTTTAACTAAGAACGTTCTGTAATGTTGGTTGTAAGATAATATGATGTAAATAACATACACACATAAATCAGTAAATCGGTAAACTCATTTTTTGATAAGTTGTAATTTTTTTTTTTTTTTAAACTTGTAAATCATTTTTTAAACATTTAATTTTTTTTTTTAAACTTGTGAAATATACATAGATACATTTTTTTTAATTTATGAAATATTTTTTTTTTTAATCATATGAAATATTTTTTAAACTTTTTCACAAAGTTTTATTTTTTGTAAACTTATGAAACTTTTTTTTATTTTGAAAAGATTTTTATGAAGTTATTTTATCTTTTAATAAAACAAGATAGAATATTAATGCGTTGCTTTTATACACATCCTAATGTTTATATGTGTTAAACTATAAATGTATGTTGCAGTAAGATAATACAGCGAAAATAATGTACATGCATACATAAATCAGTAAACTCATTTTTGATGAGATGTAATACATTTTAACTTTTGTGAAATAAATTTTAAACATTTAATTTCTATTGATATTATTTTTTCTATAAAGTTTTTTTTTCTTTTTTTAATTATTAAAGAACTGTTGAAATAACTTTTAACTTATGATTTTTTTTTTTTTTTTTTTTTTTTTTTTTTTTTTTAACTTATGAGATATATTTTATTAATTTATGAAATATTTTTTTTAATCTTATGAATTATATTTTAAACTTTTTCGTAAAGTTTTTATTTTTTGTAAACTTATGAAACATTTTTTTTAATTTTGAAAATATTTTTATGAAATTATTTTATCTTTTAATAACAAGATAGTATATTAATGCATTGCTTTTATACACATCCTAATGTTTATATGTTTAACTCTGAATGAATTGCAATGTTACAGTAAGATAATAGAGTGAAAATAATATACATAAATTAGAAAACTCATTTTAACTTTTGCAAAATATATATATTTTAAACATTTGAAAAAAAATTCTATTGATATTATTTTTTGTGTAAAGTTTTTTTTTCTGTTAAAACTTTTTATAACACTTTTTTTTTTTTTTTTTTTTTTGTTAAAACTTTTTATGTTACTTTTTTTTCCGATAAAACTTTTTATGTTACTTTTTTTTTGTTAAAACTTTTTATGTTACTTTTTTTTTTTTTTGATAAAACTTTTTATGTTACTTTTTTTTTTCGATAAAACTTTTTATGTTACTTTTTTTTGTAAACTTATGAAATATATTTTTTAATTTGTGATTTTTTTTTTTTTTTTATCTAATGAATTATTTTTTAAACTTTTCATAAACTTTTTATTTTTTTAACATTTTTATGAAGTTATTTTATTTTTAATAAAACAAGAGAGTATATTAATCTATTGCTTTTATATACATCCTAATGTTTATATGTCATTAACTATGAATCTGTTGTAATGTTACAGTAATATAAAAGAGTGAAAATAATATACATACTCATATAAATCAGTAAACTCAATTTTGATAAGTTGTAATACATTTTAAAATTTTCAAAATATATTTTAAACATTTGAAAAATTTTCTACTAATAATAATTTTTTCTATAAAGTTTTTTTAACTTATTCATTTTTATTAACTTTCTAATTTTTGAAAAGAATGAATTAAAATATTAAGATTATTATTATTATTTTTAAGATAGTTAATATATTTTTTATTAATAATGAAATGTTTCTTTTTTTATACATTATTATTTTTTTAAGATAGTTAATATATTTTTTATTAATAATGAAGTGTTTCTTTTTTTATACATATACAAATTGAAACAATTTATAAATGTTTTGAAAAAGCTAAACGAAATAAACATACATTTTGAAAATAATTAAACACACATATTAAAGAGAATAGTAAAACATTTTATTTCATTATTTTAAACAATTCGTTTTGAATGGTTTTTACATTAATATTAGATAAGAAGTTTTCACTAATACAATCTACTTCGTTTAAAAACGAGGAAATAACAAAGTCAAAATCTATTAGAGTTAATAACATTTCTCCCATTTGTTCAAATTTTTGTCGATTATTTAATATCAAACAGGGATGAAAGATTACAGATTCGTGGTTAAAAATACATCCATTGCATTCAAAAATGCGCTTCAGTATACTCGACATACTATTTTCAATACACGTTATAAGTTTATGTTGACACATGCATTCATTTTCTAAAGATGTGTGACTAACGATACATTTCTGTCTTATTAAGTTTGGCAAATGCTTTACATATATATGCTGAAGAAGTTCTTTATTCAGATCAAAGGCTTTTATTTTTAACTTTTCTAACTGATGCTCGTTCAAGTCAATGTGAGAATAATTCTTTAAATGTTTAATTCGCATGATAGAATTGTTAAAATTTAACACTAATATCATGTTATTAGCAACAAACGAGGAACTTTTATACTTCAAATTAAATGGAAAAATTTTATTGCAAAATTCGTACCAACTGTTAACATCCATAAAAATTGCATTTTTCGTTACAATTTCTTCATTAGTAAGCCCATTGCGTTTAAACTCTTGAATGTGTATATAAAATTGTCTGTTATACAGTTTTAAAATTAAGAAGATACAATCACTGAGTTCTTCTCGAAATATAACACGATTACAGGATTTGCCCCTTTTAGTTCGTGAAGTGGTGGATTGGCTTTCATCACTTGCTTGGGAAAGGTTGATTGCTTGGAACACAGTCTCTTCGCATCTAGTAGTGGGTTCTTGAAAATATTCGTCTTGGGAAATTAAGTTAAAAAAATTCGTATTAATCTCAGATTTCACATTCAGTGGATAATCACATGATATCGTCTCATTGTTAGTGTTCAATGCATTGGAAACTTCTAATCTTGGCAAGTTTAATTCATTCACATAAGTAGGTTCATTACAGTCTTCTAAACGTTGATACTTTGAAGAAGAAACTACTTCGTCGAGAGGTCTTTTTAACAAATTTGCTACAGAATCCATTTTCAAAAAATAAGAACAGCCGCTGATGAAAGTTCAAACGGAAATCACTTGTAAACTGAATGCTTAAAAACAACACATATCCTAATATATGTTAAAAAATCAGCGTCGGTTACAGTTAAACATTAAAAAATTAGTAATGCCATTAGTTTTATTCAACCATTTTTTAATAAACTAAAAAAACAGTCTTTGTGCATAAATGGTAGTTTATGTATTAAGTTAACGGTTTTACTATTTTTGAAGAACTTTGTGGCAACACAAGGTTTTAATTAAGTAAGTATATGATAAATAATGTTATCAGTTTCGCTCTTTTTGAAAATTTTTGTGGCAACACTAGGTAAAAGTTTTAATCTAAGTAATGAATAATACTTATTGTTAACAGTTTCGTTCTTTTTGAAAATTTTTGTGGCAACATAAGGTAATATCCATCATGATTATGTGAATAACAATTGCTAATATAAATGATAAATTAAACTTGGTAAATAATTCTAATATATTAAAAGTATTTAAAAATTAATTCAATATAAATACAAATTCAGTATTTTAATTGATAGGAACCTTTTTTTTTCTAAATGTTAAAATTTAAGTAAATCTTTTACAATATTGTGGAAAAATTATTAAAATTCATAAATTGTTATAACAAAAATACAAGACAAAAGCTTTTTTCATTAACACATTATTTATTCATCATTCTCGATAATGATAAAAATACAAAAAAATTATAAACTGTATAGAAAATCAACCATTTCACATGATTTGACAAAGTTTGCATTTTTTCACTTATGCATTTTAATCAAATGTTGAATAAACTTGGTGTCAACATTAAATGTTTTGTTACAGTGTTTGCATTCAAAATTCCTGTAATGAACTTTTTTGTGAAATAAAAAATCGATATCAGAGTAAAATATAACACCACAGTGTTTACATCTATATTCCTTTTGACGATGACTTTTTTTATGTTTAGTTAAAGCAGACTTTGATAGAAACGAGTTAGAACATTTTTCACAAACATGAAACATCTTATGAGATCTCTTGTGAATTTTTAACAAATATTTTTTAGAGAGTTCTAGTGAACATTCATCGCATTTATATGTCTTATGAAATCTCTTGTGAATTCTTAACGAATACTTTCTAGAAAATTCCATTGCACATTGATCACATTTATATAAAGTGGGTGTCTTGGAATGAGTAACACTATGTTGTTTTAAATCAGTACTTTGAATGAAAGTTTCACATTTAAAGGGCTTTTTATCCAAGTGGGATCTTTGATGTCTGGTTAACGCAATCTTTCTAGAGAAGCATTTTTGACATTGATTACAAGAAAAGGATGGATGGGTTGATGAAGAGGGTGATCTTTCACTATTCGAAACTTGCACCTCTTGACTGGGTAAATCCGATTCCATATTCATGAAGTAAGAAATTTCTTGTACAGCACTCACTTAAAGAACAGCGCTTAATATCTTCATATGATAAAAAAACAATAAACAGTGTGATGAATTTATACTGATTCACGAAATCTGTTAAATTCTAGGAGGCGCTACTGTTTTTTTAAAAAATAATAGGATTGGTTTACAAAGTAATCTGATAATATGATGGTATTTGATAGGTAAGGCTCGATGTTATCTGGTGTTTATCATGCTGTTGTAATTTTTTTCTAATTGATAAGAAAATTCATGTGAAAATTAACGGAAAAAGAATCACTTATTTTCAGCACAGTGATAAAACAATACTATACTAAAGTAATACATTGCTTACATTTGTCGTGATCGACTAATAGATGATAACTTGTAAAAACACTTTTTATGTGAATACAGCAAACTTACTAAAATGAATGTATGACAATTAACCGATTATTAGAACTATACATCGAAAAATAATTAATAATGAAGTAGTTTATATATTTTGAAAGGTGTAAAAATCAATGTGTATGAATAATCAAGGTTTAGGTAAACTAAAGTTAAAAATGTAAAATTCATATTTTACAATATTACTGTTTAAAAAATATTTTCATTGTTGCTCTAACGTTGATGAAAATTGGATAAAACAGGGAACCTACAAAAAAACATATGTAATGGTTTGATAAAATTAAATTGTCGTTTTAAAAAGCTTAGTTGAAACATCAAACAAAGTTCTCTTTCTTGACTTTTGTAAATAAGTGACATCTAATCTTAGTTGTTATTTTTCTTATATCAACTAGTTCCTGTTAAAATTGTTTGTGATAACGGATGTTTGTGCAAGGCAGTGAATACGTGTTGATAACATACTATTTTAAGTTAGAGATGATTCGATTGTAATATAAGACATTATGCGGCCACTGGCGGGATGAGCAATGGGCAATTGTGATTAATGTTTAATTAAGCAGACTCACCTTCCTCCTTATCGCAATACTCGATTATCTCACAGACGTGATGAGCAATGCTTAATTGATCAGACTCAATTTTTTAAAATTATTAATTTCCAACGAAAATTCGATCCAACAAAGAGCAGCACCCAAATAAAAATCTTCCGGGGGTGGGGGTGAAGTTTGGAAAATGAGGAGGTTACCCCTTTGCTATAATATGATATTATAAGCTTCAGATCCTAAATAAAAAAAAATTAAGCCCTTAAAAATTAAGCCCCTCTAAAAATTAACCCCTCCCCTTTCCTAAAATCTCATCTTACTATAACATATATTACGATATGTTCAAATTTCCTCCCTACTCTAAGTTGATTCCAATCTTTAAGAAAAAAAATACATTTAAACCTTTCACAAATATAAGCCCCCCTAAAAATTAAGCCCTCCCCTTTCCTAAAATCTCATCATACTAAAACATATTTTACGATATGTTCGAATTTCCTTCCTACTCTAAGTTGATTCCAATCTTTAAGAAAAAAAAAAAAATACATTTAAACCTTTCAGAAAAATAAGCCCCCTAAAAATTAAGCCCTCCCCCCTTTCCTAAAATCTCATCATACTAAAACATATTTTACGATATGTTCAAATTTCCTTCCTACTCTAAGTTGATTCCAATCTTAAAGAAAAAAAATGCATTTAAGCCTTTCAGAAAAATAAGCCCCCTAAAAATTAAGCCCTCCTCCCCCTTTCCTAAAAATCACATCATACTGTAACAGAGTTAAAACATCCATCACCCATTTTCAAATATCTTTCCTACTCTAAGTTGATTCCAATCTCTACTTAAATTTAAACTCCCCAAAAAATTTAAGCCCCCCTCAATTTTAAGCCCCTCCTAAAAAATAAGCCCTCCCCTCTCTCTCTCTCAAAAATCCCATCATACTCTAACAGACTCCAAACATCCAACCCTCTACTACAGTATAATCTCCTACGTTTCAAACCCTAAAAATTTAAGCCCCCTCAATTTTAAGCCCTCCCCATCATCCTACTATAGTATAATACACTCTCCATCAGATAAGCTTCTCATTCAGGTGGTGGTGGACCTTCTCCTCTCTCTGTGAGGTGGTGGTGGTTCCACTTCCACCACCCGCCACACGCCACCGCATGCAGCTGAACTCTCATTCATCCACTACTTGCTATGCTCAAATCGCTATCTTTTGAATGTGCAGTAGATTATAAGTAGAATATATTTTACAATTGATATTTTGTTTAGGGGGGGGGGCAATGTTAAAGTATGATTTTTTTGGGGGGGGGATTTGCGTCATTGGGTTTTGGGGGGATGGTCACCACTGCTCATACACCCAACTTTTCATGTGACCGCAGCAGAAGACGCTCATACTTGATAGGTCCGGTGATCTGGCACGCCAATAAACCGAGCCACCACGACCTATCCACCGCTGTCCATATGTTACGATGAGGTATCAGTGAACATCATTGGTAAAATGTGGAAGAGCCCGATCGAACCCGATCGGAAACACATAGAGCTGCGTAACGAGATAGTAATTTTCACGCGTATTACCGTTCAGCGCCATCTACCGCAAGAAAATCGCAGCGCCATCTACTGTCGTTGTCAAGTTTGCCGGACTTTTTCTGGTAGTAATTTCAAAAGCTTTTTGCAGTAAAACCTTTAAATAAACTTTGTTCTGTCACTTTAACATGTGGCTGTTTCTCTGCTTGTTTCTGTCGTTTTTTCTCTGCTTTTTTTTTTTTTAAACGTAACATGCAAAAAAGCAATTTTCAACGTTACATTCCTGTGTGATTCCGAGTCATCTTTGCATCCCTTACACTTCCTGGAAGTATGGTGGTCTGGTGGTAAAACACCCAGGAGTAATGCCATTGAAATGTCGCACATGTGTCGGAAGCGCTCTCTATCAAAAAGTGAGGACATGAAAGCTGTACGTCATTTTGAATAAAATAATTACCAAGGGAGTGACCTACACGCAAACCACAAAAAAATCGATTAGTTTGTCCAATGTTTATGGGTGTTTAAAATCACCCCCTCGGTTCACAGTTTAATTTTCGCTGGTTAACCAATACCCATGTTTCCGATTTTGGGCTTAAAATTTAAGTTAAAGTCTAAACTTTAGAATAATTTCAACCCCATGAACAAAAGACCGGCAAAAAGTATTTGTTCGTTACTCTAAAGTCTAAAGTGCCCTCTATCGACAATTGTTGAACTTAACCTTTAGAATTAAAAAAAGAAAAAGTCGTGATATAAAGAATGATTTTAGTGAAAACCGCAAACAAATCGACCCTTTTTTCTAATTTTTATCAGCGTTTGAATTTTTGGACCTTAAACTTTAATGGCCCCTAGCTCCTATAGAAGACACTAGTTACTTCTAAAAAAATGTAGCAAAAAATAGACTGTTATGATTATAAATTAATTAAATGCATTATATATCTATTGGAAGATGTCTTTAGCATATTCTCTCATTAGATATATAAGTAAAATTTAAGTTATTTATTTAATGAAAAACATTATTAAAAATAATAAGTAATTGATTTATTAAATATTAAAAATATGTAAAATTTAATATGGATGAATCATTATAATGATTAATATAGTTAATAATACCATATTATAATATCTTAATGATTTAATTACTCTTACCACATCATAATTAATAAGTAAATAATATAATGGTAATTAATTGTTAGCTAATATCATAATGTTTAGATATTTAAAATATAAAAAGAGGAAAAATAAAATAATAAAAATAGAAAAATGTATATAATAGAATAAAAAATTTGCTGTAAAAACATATGTTAGTTTTACAAGAAAATTTTTATTTTTTACAATAAAAAAATGTTTTTAAGTAAAACAGTATTTTCTGTAAAAAGAGTGATTTTTTTTTAATTTTTACAGAAAAAAATCTCTCTATATATATGTATGTGTATATTACAGAAAAAATTGTTTTAAGGAAAAAAATTGCAAATAAAAAATCTAAACCATGATATATCTTAACATTTATAGCAAGGAAAAAAACTTAAATAAAGAGAAACTTATTTCGAAAAAAGAAAAAAAAAATGTAAGCCATGATACATTTTAAAACCTAATTTACCTTGAAGAGAAAAAATTGTAAAAACTTTTTAACTTTATAAACTTTTTAGTTTAAAAAAACAAAGCGCCCCTCCCCCCCACTAAAAAAAAAAAAAAGACATTTAGATTAAAAAAAGCCTTTAAAGCAAAAAGTCCGTTGTGCCCTTTTTTTGCGTTTTCTTTAAATGAACTACATATGACCAAATAGAAAACAATCTTTATTGATGATAGTGATATATAAATATTTATATGTGTGTGTGTACCTTGTAATACCGATATATATACCTTATAATATCAAGAAAAACAACAGTTGAATGTTAGTTTCTTCTTTCTAAAACAACTGTCGCAGAAAAAGTATTTTACATGCAACTTCTTTTCAGATTCGAAAAGTTGGGTAAATCCTTATTAGTCGGATTTTTGTTCATAAAGCATAAATTTTTAATTAATCTTTGCTTCTAATTAATATGTGTTCATTATCTTGCAGCTAATTTCATATCTGCTAAACTAAATTTCAAAAACTAAATTAAAACAAATAACATGTAAATTAAAATAACATGTGAAAAATAATTTTTTACTATTACTTGGAGGGTTCACTGGAATAGTTTCTCCTCTTCATTTAAACTGTAGAGGAAAAAGTAGTTTTGCAGGAGCTGTGAAAATCTCGCTGTTCTCATTGATTAAGTATATGATTCTGAAAATAATAATAATAATAATGAATAAATAAAAGCTTTTCTAAGGTGAGAAAAGATATAGAAAACAACTGTCATTTCTCTTGATAATATAAATCTTTTATTAAAAAAATATTTAAAATACTAAATGCCGAACAAACTAATTTTCTTTTATAACACGAATTTAAAGACGCTGTACGAATTACTTCTCATTGTTATAATTTCATTTTCTCGCAACTATCATGCTTTATTTACACTAAAGCACATTTAATATATACTTTTATATACCATCAGAAAAAAACTATACCTGCGTTATATTTTATCAATGAAATAACAGCCGTTTCTCTTATCTAATCAAACTGTGGCGAAAAACTATCACAGACAGCCATGAAAGGTATAATACGCTGTCATCAATTAATAATGTCGTTGATTTAAAGAAAATTAATATTAAACATTCCTTTTCCTTTTAGAATATATTTTAAAAAAACCTGATATTGACCGGTTTTACCTCATAAAAATGGGTTTTATTAAAATTTCATAAACACACGCAGAATAAAGTTGTTTTCTTTTAAAAATCTTATTCGAAGACACGCTAATAATGTTTAATTTTATTGATATTGTTAATTTAGTTTCTTCCAAGTAATATATTTAAAAAAAAAAAAAAAAAAAAAAAAAAAAAAAAAAACTTATTTATTATGTGTTTTTATAGACAGAACTTTTAAGTTCCAATTGTTAATAATAATAATAGCAATAATAACAATGATATTAATAAAAATAATAATTAGTATGATAGCAATAATTAGGGTAACATACCCAGTAATTGGCACATTAAGGGATTGTCTTTAAACTTAGAAACCGTCTTTAAACTTAGAAACCTTTAACACCCTCCCCGGGGGGGGGGGGTTATTTTGAAGCAGCTAATATAGAAAAAAATATTGGTCATGGTTTTACTTTAAAATATAGGTATTTAAATAACACGTTGAGTGCCATGTCAGTTATCGGTGACTGAAACTAAACTTTTCGTTTAGGCCGCGACATTCATCGGTGACTGACAGTCTAAAATATGATATAAATCTAAAATAATTATATTGTTTTAAAAAATTACTTAAAATTTATTTAACTTTTATTTATTACAGGAATATATTTTTAATAATTACTTACAACAGTATACATATATTTTTAATTTTATATCATATTTAACATTGTCAGTCACTGGTGAGTGACGCGGCTTAAACGGAAATTTCAGTATCAGTCACCGTGGCACTGAACGTGTTAAATTATGTTCCAAACAGTAATATTCAGAATAAACTTACTCTTTATTTAAAGGAGGGATTCTAAGAGATTTGATTAATATTTAATCTTATCCGCACAAATTTGTTGTCTTAAGTTTTTCTCTGTAAGGGAGTAAGTAGAGGAAAATGCAATTCGACAGCAGCTGCGACATTCTTCAAAACTTTCCTTTTTTACATAGTGGTACATTTTTCCCAGACTACATTTTTTAAAAAGGTTTGACATAAAAAAGGGACATTAAAAATATATATTTTCTGAAGACTGGCGATTTAAGATTTCATTACTTGTCTATTTTTTTTTTTTTTTTTTTTTTTTTTTTTTTTTGACGGAACGGAGGTATTACCTGTATACTTCAATTACATTTTACAACTAATTTCCTCGGTCAGCATCTTCTCTTATTTTGTGAATACGATAAATATGTTATTCATACCATATTGCCTTTTTCCTTTTAATTTTTTATATAAAATGATTAAATTTTATTTTAAAAAAATATGCTAAAATTACTGTTAGTCACTTTACAATAAAATTTTGTTCAATGATTTCCAAAGCATATAGTCTTTGTCACTTAATATAAACATTCTTAGGCAGAATGAATCCTTTTTTAGTTTCAATTGTTAGCCCTGAATTGCATGCGAACTGTTTCCTGTCTTTAATTTTGAATAAACTTTCTTTATTTAAAAGAAAAGCATCCTTTATGTGATAAAAGTAAGTTTTTAATTCATTTTTATTTCAGTTACATGTTACAACTGATTTCCTCTGTTAGCATCTTCACTTATTTTGAGAATGCGATAAATATATTATTCATACCATACTGTACTTTTCTCTTAAAATTCTTTTAGATAATAATTAGACTCTATTATAAAAAATTCAAAAATTGTATTCAAATTACTGTTACAAGCCTTTCTTTCTTTCTTTTTTCTTTTTTTTTTTTAATAACATTTTCTATTACTTAAGAAAGGTGTTTAATGCATTTTGTAACACTTTTCTTAAGTAATAGAAATTAAATTTATTAAAATGTTTATGAAAAGGTGATGTTCTTTGAGATTTTGTTATAGTTTTGTTAGAGATTTTAAAAATCTAATAGATTTAAAAGACTTTCTAACAAAGCCTTCCTAATATATATGTTGTTAACTTTCTACATAACATATAAAATTGATATTATGAATACAGGGTACTGTATGATAACGGGTGCGGCGATTATGATATTTTAAAACTCATGCAGGCCAATTTTGAGAGTGCGGGTTTTACGACTGCTATGTGCCATTTTTTCCATAAAAGACGGCTCTCGATCCCGGTTAACACGCATTTCAAGAGACTATGAAAGTTTCTTATTGAGTGGGATCAGGTATTTAACGTGATTTCCATAATGTTGTAAGAATGAACTTATTTACGCATCTAATCATCTGAATGTACTTAAGAACTTTGGTTTGTGTTTACTGACGAAAGTTGTGTCTTTACACATATTAGCTTAAACTGTATTTGCATTGAAGTCGTTGTTTATTTTTACATAACTGACAGGAATGATAACTGGAAATAAACATGGTTTCAAATACAACGTTATTGTCATTTAATATATGACAATCTAAAAAGATAAAACAGCAAAACTAGTTTTCCACCGAGAATATTTTTAAATATAACCAAAAATATTAAATCTTTACAGCGCAACCCAGCTATTAAAATCATATTTACTACTTTTAATAATGAGCATCATCTATATAATCAGTACTTAAAATTTTATGGAATAACAAAACAATTATCCATCTATATGTGTGAATCTTTGTGAAAAAAAGTATTGACATGGTAGAAAGTAAACTAACGTAAAAAAAATGTATACAAAACACACAAAAGCAGTCGCATTAGAAAACACAAAAGAAATACACAAAAGCAGTCACATCTCTACAGTCTTTACAGGTTCCAGTACTTTTTTTTTTTTTTTTTTTTTTTTTTTCTCCAGCCGTGATTCAACATCGCGACATTGTTCACCATTTGCTAACTTAGCCCGGCTTTTTATTCAAGGATCTATAAATATTTCGATTATAATATTCATCTTATTTAATCCAGAGTGTCAGTTTAATGAATGTTTAATTACAATATCTATCACTATTTTCTTACAGTAATTGTCCCCTATCTCTGACTAAATAAAGTGTTTATTACTAATAAATAATATTACTAATAAATAATAATAGTGATAAATAATATTGATAAATATCACAATTAAAAGAATCTGCTAAACTGACTGTACGGGAGAAGAGAGATTAAATTCATATTTGTGTCTATGAATTTGCGTCTTAAGCGAGATTTTTTATTCAAGGGACCAAACTTTATTGCGTATTAAGCGGGTTCATGTATTAAGCGGGTCGCGCAATAACCGTACATGCATTAAATGGAATATTTTTAGATTAGTCTTATGGGCGATGTTCAAGGGACTTGGAGAGATAGTTCTCAAGTCTATTGCTCAACAAGCTCAAAACTTTCTGTCACATTTACTGACTTATTTTTTAACGTAAAGGCACAAAATTGACACTGATTTGACTATGGAAGTGAATCGAAATTGGGTGTGGAATCGAAAGACGCTTCCCATTTTTTGATAAATAAATTGCTCGTTGAATTATAAGAGATTTTGCGTCTGGTTTTTCTACTTTCGTTGATTAATATTTTTCCTTTCGTCCTGAAGTTCTGTTCAAAACTCTAACTTTGACAGTATTTTCTGAAAATCGTTCACATTTATCAAAAAAGGAAAACGTCTTTTGATAACATAGTTTCTAAAAGAAGGTACTGATATCACATACAATAATTTTATTCTTCTTTAAATACAGTAATAACAGTTTCTCCTTTCAAATCGAACTACAGCAAAGAAAGTAGTTTTACAGGTGGCCATGAAATGAAACTTGTTCGCGTAGAAGAATGTCGTTGCTTTAAAAGAAAAAGAAAAAAAGAAAAAGAAAAAAAACAGAAATAAGAATTACAACTAATATTTCTTTTCATGTTAGAAAGAAAAAGCTCTGGAATATGGTTTTATTTTATAAAAATATCTTTAGAATCCTGTAAGAAGGATTCTAAAACACTCTATCAATACCAGGGCTGTGGAGTCAGTGAGGAAAATGGCCGACTTCCACCCCAACTCCGGAAGTTTTAACGAATCTGACTCCCAGGTCAGGCTAATATAGTAGTGTTGCGTTAGTTTATATATAAACTAACGCATATAAAAATACAACTTATATAAAACGTTAGTTTATGTATATATATATATATATAAAATGGAAATGTAGTGGAAACTGTAGTTTAACAGGAAATGAAAACAGTTCGTGTTCGTAGATTTTCAAAGAGTTCGAAAATCGTTGCTTCAGAAATTAAAAAAAACAAAGGTATGGAGTTGAGGGGGATTCATTTTATAAAAAAGACTTTTAAATTAATATATATATATATATATATATATATATATATATATATATATATATATATATATATCTGAAACACTAATGAGAAAAATAAGCTTATATTCTTTTTCTTGTCAGGTTAAAAGAAAAGTTATATCTAATGGCTTTACTTCATTAAAATAAACGGTCAAATGAGAGTATTACTCGCGCTCACAGGGCTCCGCGAAGTAAATATGAAGAATTATTAACTGTATTATATTATTGAAAGAAATCTTTGCTAAAAGAATAGTAAGACTTTGTAAAAAAAAAAAAAAAAATAATAATAATAATAATAATAAAAATGTATATATACATTATAGGGTTGGGTATAGCTGTATATAGCTGTGAATAGTATTAATGATTATATTATAAAATTACAAAAGGTTTGAAGCCTAAATATTATCAAATACTGCCATTCTTTATAACTCTTTTTTTTTAAGAGTAATTTAATATTTTTTCTGTTATTGGTTTTTATTTTTTTATGAACTTTATTTGATATTGACAATAGAAATAGTGCATAATTAGACTTCATTTGACATTTCATAAAACTAAATTCAACGTAATAATAATGTCTTGTTTTTTTACAGTGTAGCTAAAATAAAACCCTTGTTTAAAGTTAGAACTTGGCATTGTGCTAAGCGAACTTCGGAAGTGTGTCGCAAACTTGCAACACTGCCATGGTCCGTGCCACGTTTTCCAGAAGACACTAGAAGGCCCGAAATTTTAGTCAAGTTTTATAAAAATATTTCACATTAGAATTTTGATTTAAAATAGTTTAATTTTTTATTTAACGTTCGTCTTGTTTGTATCTTTTATACTTCTTATATAATAAAATGTCTGGTTTGAACTGAAATATATTCATATGCTATTAGACAAAATGACTGCTCATAACCAATCTAGTGTTAATTCACTCTTAAAAACAGGAGAGGTGTATTGTGAGATCCACTTAATGCAAAGTAGTCGTGAACAGGGCCATCGCTAAGACTTTTTATTGGTGGGGGAGAAGAACCTTAAATTGCCAAGTCAAATTTTCATATTTGCCAACTTGTTTCATATTTTTGCCAAGTTACCGCACACTTAGAAAATGTAATACAGTTCTTATTTGTAAAAATTTCAATGATATTCCCAATTAGAGTTGTATCTTTTGCAACTTCTATCTAAAAATAGGAAATATATTACAGTTTTTATTAAAATTTCAAAGAAATTTGCCAAGTGTAACAACATTTGGGAATGTTTGGGGGGAGGCTCCCCCCTGTCCCCCCCCCCCCTTAGCGAGGCCCCTGGTCGTGAATCCCATTGTATTTAGCTGATTAAGCCAGTAATAAAAAGTGGCATATTTTTATATCACTAGACTTAGTGGCAACAAAGCGTCTTTCACACCAGTAAATACAAAGATAAATAAATACTCTCATTCACAAGGCAATATCCTTGATAAAATAACATAAAACACTCTTCTTTTAAAAGTGGAGGGGAATCTAAAAATTAAATTTTAACGAAGAAAATAGTTTGGACGTTAATGGGTTGATTCTAGTTAAATTATTTTGTCTTTAACAATTTGGGGTTTATTGCTTTTTGACTGTTACTGGTCGTTACATCTCACAAATGTATCATTAAATGTTGTTTTGTAGGCTTTAAAACTTGATGATACATAGAGTATGCTGTCCCTTTCATTATTTATGTCCAAACTGTCCGTATTTTTAAGGGTTAATATCTAGCCTAATTTCCGACCCCTTTTGTCGAAAATAATTATCAAAAATGCCTTCATAGTTTTGTAACATAGATACCTATAGCGCTCATCAACATCTTTACTGAACGCTCGTAAATCGAAATTTGTATGTAACAGGAAAATGCTCTTCTCAAAAACTATGTGACCTAGAATAATCACTATAGTTTTCCTGCAAGGTTTAAGTTTAAAGTAATATCTACTACCTCTAATTTTTCAAAACTTTAGTTTGAGTAGATTCAGAAACAGATGGAGTAACACATTTTTGCTCTATATTTTCGACGATATCTCTGAAAACATAATACCTAATAATGAAAATTATTTTTTGTCTTTTTTATCATTAATTTATTTACTTGTATAAACAGAACATTTAAATACAAATAGCGAGAAATGTAAGTAACAACCCATGTCTTAATTTTATCTCAGCTTTTAATAACTGAAAGCTATATCTATGGCAGGGCAGTTTCTCCTTTCAATTCGAACCGTAGCGGAAAAGGGGGTTTTACAGGCGGTTATAAAAAAGAAGACTTATAATATATCGAGTAAAAAATCATTGCTTAAAAAATAATAAAAAGACACTTCTTTTCATGTTAGAAAATATTTAAAAAAAAAAAAATAGAGGAAAATGTAGTTCACTTGGCAGCTATCAGAGGAAGTCACAGAATAAAAATATCTTGGCGTACAAAAAAAAAAAAAAAAAAAAGGAGGGGGGTGGCAGATTAATTGTATGAGTTTATTTCATAAAACATTTTTTATTAAAAGAGTATTTAACACACAAATACACTTAATAAAGTTGTTTCATTTTTTTAAACTGAGATTTTAATTATAAACTTTTGAATGGACGTCCAGAAGAGGGGCCTGTGTTACAAAATTTTGCAGAAATAGGAAAAAAGCTATTAATGTCATTGATAGCTTTTTTCCTATCAATGACAGATGATATCAAAAGATTTTTGAAGATCGCAATCAAAATGTAGATTTTGATTGCGAGCGCACCTAGCGCAAAATATGCCCTTTTTTTTCATACTTAATTACCCTCCGTTTACCCTCGCAACTGAACGATGGCGCGTAATAAAAAACAAATATATAGGTGGATAAGGAAATAGGTAATTTTTAGTTTATTACTGTATTTGGTATTTAAAGTAAATATACTTGTGTATTTTGAAATTGTAGTTTTTAACACTGGGTAATCATCAATCATTTAACATAGGCCCTTTTGAAAATATATATATATACAAAATTTGTAATAGAGACCCATTTTTAAAGATGATTAGAGGTTTGGTTTAAAAACTAGATTTTTTTTTTTTTTTAATATTTCAAATATAGATTTTTAAAATTCATATTTAAGCTATCATTTCTTGAAACGCAGATTCTAATGAACATAAACTTTTTGATCATATAAATTCCTTTTCATGCAACCGACATATTTATTTATACTGAAAACCATTTAGAAAATTATTTTTTATGTCTTTTATTAATGATAAGTAAATAAATTAATGATAACATTAATTTATTTACTTGTATAAACCGAACATTTAAATACAAATAGCGAGAAATGTAAGTAACAACCCATGTCTTAATTTTATCTCAGCTTTTAATAACTGAAAGCTATATCTATGGCAGGGCAGTTTCTCCTTTCAATTCGAACCGTAGCGGAAAAGGGGGTTTTACAGGCGGTTATAAAAAAGAAGACTTATAATATATCGAGTAAAAAATCATTGCTTAAAAAATAATAAAAAGACACTTCTTTTCATGTTAGAAAATATTTTAAAAAAAATCTATAGAGTGTGGATTTATTTCATACATCGTTTTACATTCAACTACATTCAACATTATTAAACACAAAATAATTTTATTCATGTTTTAAAATATGTATTCTAAGACACTCTATTAATATTTGTTTCTTATTGATATAATTTTAGTTTTCGTAAATAAACCTGAGTTAATGCGTCGAACTCGGTTAAGACGCGTTTCAAGAGAGTGGAAAAATCTCGCGTATTAAGCGGGATCGCGTATTAAACGGGATTTGTATAATGTTGAAGGAACTGAGCTTATTTACGCATATGGTCCTTTAAATGAACTTTAGAGCTTTCATTTGTAGGTTTGTGGTCGAAAATTGTATCTTTTAAGTATATTTAGATTAAAATTTAATTGCTTTCAACTTTAACTCATTTTTCTTTTTATAGGAAAAATTAGAAAAATAAATGAAATTAAAAAATGAATTTAAACGGCTTATTGGCAGTTAATAAGTTAGAATCAAAAATTAAAAAATAATAATTTCTAGTTAGACTTTTTTAACAGAGTTTTTAAAAATCTATTAAATATATTAAACACAATCCGTTTGTTAAAACCATACTTTGTACTTGTGTTAATGAGTACCTATACCAATACAATCTCTTCTTCTTTGCATTATAAGTAAAAAACTATCCTTATTAAATTTATAAAAAAAATGAAAATAGCAAACAATAAAAAAAAGAAAAGTATTAAACAGCCTTAGTTGTATTTATTTAATCATTACGAATTCTTTTTTTTTTTTGGGAGGGGGGGGGCTTGCAATATACAATATAAAACCTAGTAGGGATAAAATGGTACATTAAAAACCTGACTAATAATAGGTGTAATCATCATTAATTATAATCATTTTATGACATATCTGAGTATCCTGAATTCGTCTATGTCTCTCTTTTCCAATATACGCGAAGAATGTTAGGTTAGGACGATGGATCAAAGAAGAATTGCAGTGTTGCTAATTTAGCATTTTTTTCTTTTTTTTTTAATCAAAATATCTACCACTGCCGATTAGTTATGTTCGCCTTTATTAATCTGTTAATAAATAAGGTAAAAATTATTATTCAAAAAATGTGTTTTTTATTTGAATGTCAAAAATCAGGTAATTTGACAGCACTGAAGAAGAGACCAAGAAGCTGCACACCTCAATCAATGAATTCACGTCTTAAACGTGAATTTTTTCACCTTAATGAAAAAAAAAAATAAATAAACTTTAAAAGATTTTTTAATGCTTTCTTATTGTCTTCATAAAATAAACGCATTTATTAAGTTTTAATCAGCTATTTCTTCCTATCCCGAACCGCAGAATAAAAATTGGATAAATAAAAAGTACATGAAAAGACATGAAATTGCCATAAGATGCATGTGAATCTATGAATGATTGTAAAATAGCCAGTAAAAATATACACATTCGATCATTTTCAGTAACAATATCATATATTTAATTAGAAATCAACTCTAATATTGATTTTTTTTATTATTTTTAGCAAATAAAATAATTTGAAATTTAATGGGAAAAAGTAAAAAACTACAGCTAGATTTTCCACTTAAAATTGTGGTTTTCACAACTTTATTTATATGCACTTATTACGAAAAATAAAAAAAATGACAATCAGATGTTCAGATATATCATTTAAGGCAAAAGAAGTTTGGAAACTATAAGTATTTTTTTCGTCTTGCTATTATATAGAATATTTATTTTTTTATTTTTTTATACTGATAGTTGTATAGTTTTTTTTATTACCCTCTGATCTTACATAAAAATTTGCCCATGTGGCAATATAATTTTTTTCAATATAAATTTTAAATGATAAAAAGGTGTTTTTTTTTTCGGGCAAATTGGGGGGGGGGGGGGGGGGGATTTTGTATAAAATTTTCGTTAAGCTGATGTCTTAAATCTTTTTCGACATTGCACTAATTATAATAAAAGTTTTCAATTTTTAGAGTAGGGCAAAACTAAAAACACAAAATACATTTAACAAAATACCGAAAAATTACTCAACAGCAGGCACTTTGGGATTGGAAAATTATTAATAAAATCTCATTAAAAAATTATTATTTGTGACCCTGATTAATTGTACAATTTTTACATACAAAAAACTCACTATGAAAAATTTCTATAGGTGAATTTACAGCTCAGCCTTATCATTAGTTATTGAACTATGGAAAATTTTAATTTCCGTTACATTTAAATAGAAACAAATGTCCATTTTGGAACGTTTCAGATAAATAAGTTTCATTCAATTTTCCTTAAAATTATTTTCATTTTATCTATTTATCAGTTTCTCATCATTATTTCTAAAGAGAATTCCTCCTTCGATATTTTTTTTTTTATTTTGAAATTTAAATGGATTAATAAGTCTGCGTATAGGAAAAAGTCATAAAATAGCCATTTCATCTTAAACATGTTAAGAAATAAAAGTAAACGACTGATCTTAGTTCTTTCTTTAAAGCACTGTAACGGATGAAAAAAATTTAAAACTCTTAATGAGTTAAATCTTCAAGTTTTATGAAGTGCTTCTGAAACAAATTAACTACATTTCAAGTATCATTACCGTTTCTATGGACATTTTTCACAGCCTTTTTTTTTTTTTTTTTTTTTTTTTTTTTAATAATTCTCAAAAGGAATTTATAAAGCATGTTATTGTTTTTAGGAATCCAGAATCTGATGTGCGGTTTTTAATCTTTTTTTTTTTTTTTTTTCACATCTTTGTATTACCGATATCAGTTTTAACCGAATAAATATACACTTACCAAGTAACCTTGTGCGAGGCTTTCGCAGTGCGATGTTTGAATTTTTTTTGCTGATACTTTTTTTATTTATCTTTAATTAACAGCATGATGGAACGTGTGGTTTAACGAAATTTGAGTGTATTATGACAAAAATCTGTTAAAAAAATTGTCCTGTGATCAATAAACCCGGGAGCAATATTCGTACTCCAGACTAATATTTTTTAGATGCAAATTTAAACTTTTAAAGAAAAATTAATGATAAAAATATCTTCAAACAACATTAATAAAACAAGAATGTCCTCTCATTTGTTACTTCAAAGCTACAGTAAACAAGAAGGTAAGTGTGATCGCAGATCGCACACGGGATTTTGTGTAATATTTCTTTCAAAACAACTTATCATTTTATTATTAAATACAAATTAATAATTTATAGTTATTAAATTCTTACATAGATGGTAGCACCAACAAATTTAATTTTAAAATATAATTATAAAAGGAAGCTACTTATTTTCATTAAATTAAAAATGTTCAAATCAAAATTTTTGAAATAAAATCCAAAATTTCAAATTATTTGAAAATTCAAATTAAAAAAAATAGCAGAAATATAAATAAAATTTGAAATTTCTAAAAAAAATGTTTAAATGAAATTTAAAAGGATAAATCATTAATAAATCACAATACTTTTTAAAATAGAAAGAAAACAAATTATAAAAAATATTATGAATCTCAGATGAACGAAATCCTTAAAATGGCAAAAATACGAAATTTCTTTTAATTAAATTTACCTTCATGAGAAAATATCAACTTGTAAGTGCCGGGGCTTGAACTAAGAGCATCTTGTTTATTAGCAAGACGCTTTACCTCCAAGTTATGATGTCTGCACGCAAAATGTTAAAATGACGGTTCTCATTTAAAATGTAAATCGCAAAGAGAACGGATGACAATGAAAAAATTAATTTAATCAAAATGATATATTTTTTTCAAAATTTTATGATTTGTCATGTGACACGAGGTATTCAGCTATAAGTACACAAAGTTCGAAGCTTCTAACTTATATAGTTTTTGTGTACAGACGGATGAACAGATAGAGGACAGAGCTGAATAGGCTTTCGTCAGGTGAACGAAACCCCCAAAAATGATCAAAGAAAGCCAAAAGCACGCGCAAAGAAAAAAAAAAATAATAATATTTTAACTGCATTAAAATATTAAAACTGTTGTTAGCTTTCGTTTTTTCAAAAACTAAAACAAAATCACTTCACCTTTTTTCATTCACGTATAAAAACATTTCATATTTATTTACTTAGAAGGTGTCACAAATAAAAATTAAATTAAAGAGTTTCAAAAACTAAAACAAAATCACTTCACCTTTTTTCATTCACGTATAAAAACATTTCATATTTATTTACTTAGAAGGTGTCACAAATAAAAATTAAATTAAAGAGTTTGTCACAAATAAAAATTAAATTAAAGAGTTAATTTAATTTTTATTTGTGACACCTTCTAAGTAAATAAATATGAAATGTTTTTATACGTGCATTAAAATAATTCATCGCGACAGGGAAAACACGGAACAAAGAAAAATAAATTATATACATATGAAAACAAGTTAATTGAGTATAACAAAGCATTAGCTTTTAAGCTGCACATGAAATATCACTGCTGGTCGCGATCGATGGTCTAATGTTCCAAACAATTAACTTTAATTTTTCTTTTTAATAATAAATATAAAATAAACCAATACATTATCTTTTTTTATATTTATTATAAAATTTCACACAGATGGTAGGGATCATCCACAAAAGCCGATTTAAGATAATGCCTCTCCTTTGGACATAAAATAACAGCGTATAGTTTTTAAGTTAAACCTGCTTAGAAAATATGCTGGTAGTCTCCATCTCCATTAGAGGTCTGCACGAGTCGAAATATCTAGTTTCGTTCCCTCGAACCGACCCATAGGAAAAATTTCCACTTGGCCTGAAAGAAATTAAAATCATAGCTCGGCCCAACCTGACTGAATTTCTACACAGTTTTTATGGTTAAAAATTGTTCCGTATGGAGGAGTTCTGAACAAGCATACTTATTATAACTTTTCTTTTTGATGTTTATAATTTTCATTTTTAAAGAAGCTTCAAAAGCTGTGTCTTCAGAAAAAAGAAATATCCCGAGCCAGGCCAATCCTGGCCCCAGAATACAAACTTTTTTAACAACCACCGGGAAAATAAAAAAAGTTATATCATTTTTTTAAAATAAATATTTTTTAACATTTTTAATATTTTTAAAAAATCCTGAAGCAAAGCTAAAATTAGAATTTCGTCTTTAATTAAAAGAAAAAATCTGAAAGCCGTTGAATAATGTTTCGAGATATAACGATTTTAAATTGTCCCACTTGAAATTTTGTGACGTGATTTTGTTTGCAAATTATATGGTTAACCATCACTAAAAAAGAAAAAAGAATAATAAAAATTCTGGCGCAACAAACATATTTTTTGCATGTTTACTAGAGCTCTAAAAGTAACATTTTTCTAGAACTGTACGCATTTCAATTTGTGTCTAATCTCTTAAAATCTTCTGAATTATTTAAAAATTATTTAAACGGCTATAATTCTGTGAGTTTTGCAGATATGAAGTAGGATTTTTTTTTTTGTTTTATTCAGGAATGGATAGGGAAAGTTATTTTTACTCTACGGGGGCTGTATAAAAATTAAATTTTTGCATTTTTTAAAGTAGACCCCCCCCCCCCCCCAAATGGAGTTGCAATTGATGCCATCATATTTTTCACCTTTTTTTTTATTATGAAACCCTGCAATTGGAAGTATTGGTCTCGGGGCAATATTTAAGGAAATAGCCCATTGTATCGATAATTATGAATCACCCTTTATAACATTTCTTTTTTAACAATCTTTTTTAAGGTTTCGTTCATCTCATGAAATCCTTCGAGTCTCGCTCCTTTGTTTGTTCGTCCCAGCGCAAATACTCCGAAATTTAAGTGACAGACTTAATTATTTTTTACATAGAACTGAATAGCCCCTGTCATACTCAAAATCATAAAATTTGGAAAAAAGTTATTTTATTTTAATAAATGAATTAGTTCTTTTTTGATTTCAAAACAAAACCTTATTTCCAATAAGTATTCTAGAGAAACCACAGTACAGCGATAAAGCGTTCGTCTTCCACGTGGAAGATTGGGGGTTTGAATCTGTCAGGAGGAACTTTAAAATTTTGATTATTATTACACTTCATTTTTCAGATGGTTGTTTTAAAGGTTTATTTTATTTTATTTTTTGAGCAGTGGTAATTTTAAAACTTTTTTTTTCTTCATACAGAGAAAATCTGGAATTTCTGGAATTTCAGTTTTAAAAAATCTGGAGACTAGAGTAAATATTTTTGCTGACTCTCCATTCTCACTCGCTTTTAAAACAGGGGGTCAAACTGAACTGAAAATTCACAGAAAGTTTGTCAAACTCATTTTCTTTTTTCTTTTGACGATAGAATTTTTTTTTTCAGGAAATTGTGAGAAATATTGAAAGAATTTGAACTGTAATTTTGTCACAAACTCCACGGATTGCTTCAGTCGAACTTCACTCCCACTTCCTTTTAAAAGAAGTAATCAAACACAACTCAAATTTCACAGAAAGTGAGTCGAACCCATTTTCTTTTTTTCGTTTAACCAGCGAGAAATGTTTTTTATAGAATTAAAAAACATATATTAAATGAGTTTGAATTGCAATTTTGACTCAAATTCACTGAATGCCTAACTCTAAGCACGCTTGCTTTTAAAAAGTTAAATTCAATTCAAATCTTAGAAAGTGAGTAGAACTCACATTATTTTTGTTCTTTTAAAATCAGGGAAAATTTTTAGGAAATTGTGAAAAATGTTGATTGAATTTTAATTTTAATTCAAGCTTATCGATGGCTCAGTTTAACTCCATTCCCGCTCACTTTTTAACAGGAGAATCAAACTTAATTCGAAATTCGCAAAAAGTTTGTCAAACTCATTCTCTTTTTTTTCTTTTAAGGGTGAAAAAAGTTTTTATGGAATTTAAAATGTATTGAATGAGTTTGAATTGCAATTTTGACGCGAATTCACGGATTCCTTTAATCTAAATCTACTCACACTCGCTTTTAAAAAATTAATCAAACTCAACTCAAAATTTATAAAAGTGAGTCAAACTCCCTTTTTTGTTATTTTAAAAGCGATTAAATTTTCAGAATATAGTGAAAAACATTGAATGAGGCAGAATTTCAATTTTAATTCTAACCGAAGGATAGCTTGAGTCTAACTCCATTTTCCCTCTCGCTTTTAAAAGCGGGAACCAAACTCAACTTAAAATTCCCAGAAAATGAGCCAAACACATATTCTTTTTTTCTTTTAACAATGAGAAAAGTTTTCATTGAAAAAAAAAAAAAAAAAAAAGAGTTGAATTGCAGTTTTGACAAAAAGTCATGGATTGCTGAAGTCTAACACCACTGACGCTCGCTTTTAAAAAAGTCAAACTCGCACAAACTCAATTTTCTTTCTTCTTTTATCTACGAGAAAATATTCCAGGAAATTATGATAGATATATAATGAGTTTGGACTGTAATTTTGATTTAAATTCACGAGTAGCATGAGTTAACTTCATTTCCGCTCGCTTTCTAAAGAGGAATGAAACTCATCTAAAAGAATGTGAGTCAAACTCGCTATTCTTTCTCTTTATTTTACTGACGAGAAAAAAATTTCAGGAACTTGTAAAAAATATTGAACGTGGTTGAGTTGTAATTTTGACTCAAACTCACTAATTGCTAGAGTTAAACTCTATTCACACTCGCTTTTAAAAGGTTAATTAAACTCAAACCAAAATTTATAGAAAATGAGTCAAACCAATTTTTTTCGTTATCTTAAAAGCAAAGAAATATTTCAGGATATTGTGAAAAATATTAAATGAATTGGATTTCCAATTTTAAATCCAATTCAAGGATTGCTTGTGTTGTCTAGCTCCTTTTCCGTTGGTTTTTAAAAAATGGAATAGAACTGAACTTAATATTCACAGAAAGTGGGTCAAACACACTTTCTTGATTTTATTTTAAAGGTATTAAAATTTTTCAGAAAATAGTGAAAATTATTGAAAAAGCTTCAATTTACTGAAAAAAAAAATTCTCAAATTGACAGGAAAAAACTGCTACTTTTGGCGCCAGTTTAAAACCGTTTAATTTATGAAAAGTATCTGTAATTTTTCATTAAAACAATCTTTCTCTGTAAAAATATGCATATTGTTTGTGCAAAAATTACGAAATTCAGTTTCTTTTACAGAAAAAGACCATTTTTTTTAAAAGCAATTTTTTTCCCTGTAAAAAGTACATTTTCTTCTGTAAAAATTACTTATTCTTTTTTACAGTGTTGTAATTTTGACTCAAACTCAGGAGTGACTTGAATATAACTCCACCCCTGCTCGCTTTTAAAAGATGGAATCAAAACTCAACTCAAAATCCACAGAAAGTAAGCCAAACTCTTCTTTTTAACATTGAGAAAAGTTTTTATGGAAATAAAAAAATTATTGAATGAGTTTGAATTGCAGTTTTGATTAAAAATCATAAATTGCTTTAGTCTAACTCCACTCCCGCTCACTTTTAAAAAAGTGTATCAAACTCAACTCAAAATTCACACAAACTCACTTTTTCTTCTTTTACCAACGAGAAAATATTCCAGGAAATTGTGATAACTATTTAAAGAGTTTGAATTGTAATTTTGATTTAAACTCACGAATTTCTTGAGTTCAACTCACGCACGCTTTAAAAAAGTTAATCAAACTCAACTGAAAATTCATAGAAAGTCAGTCAGACTGACTTTTCTTTTGGTCTTTTAAAAGTGAGGGAAAATTTTCAGGAAATTGTGGAAAATATTGGATTAGTTTGAATTCTATTTTTAATTCAAACTCAAGGATTGCATGAGTCTAACCCAATTCCCGCTCACTTTTAAAAGCAGGAACCAAATTCAACTTAAAATTCCCAGAAAGTGAGTCAAACTCATTATGATTTTTTTTTTTTTTTTTTTTTTTTCCTTTTACCGGCAAGAAAAAATTTCAGGAAATTGTAGAGAAATATTGAAAGAGTTTGAATTGTAATTTGGTTCAAACTTAAATTCATAGAAAGTGAATCAGAATCACTTTTCTTTTGTTCTTTTAAAAGCGAGGAAAATTTGTAGGAAATCGTGAAAAATATTGAATGAGTTTGAACTCCAATTTTAACTCAAACTCAAGGACTTTGAGAGTCTAACTCTATTCTTGATCTCTTTGAAAAGAGGGAGTTAAACTCAACTCGAAATTCACAGAGAGGGAGTCAAACTCACTCCCCCCCCCCCCACTTTTTTTAACCTCGAGAAAAAATTGTAGAAAATTGCGGAAAATATTGAAAGAGTTAGAGTTTTAATTTTGTCTCAAACTCACGAATTCAATGAGTCGAACTCCACTTTTTTCTCTTTTAAAAGTGGGAAAGAAACTCAACCAAAATTCTCAGAAACAGTGTCCAACTCAACGAGTTTGCTCCTGCATATCACAGGAAGAGCTTGTTCTGCTGTGGTAAAAGAAAATATAAAAGAAAATAGGTATTGTGATGAAAGTGGTGAAGAAAACAAGTTATTTAATGAAAATCTAGGTTTTAATGTTATTTAGTTCTGATTGTCACCTTTATTAGTGAATGAATTGTCAAAAAATTCGTGTCTCATAAGGTAATTAATTATGGTCCAATTTTTTTTAGGTAAATTTACGTCATTTGCAGCTTCAGTGATTTCAAACAGTGCTTATCAGAACAACTGTTCTGTGATTTTTAATATTTTAGCTGAGCTGTTGCCTATTTTCTTATGCTTCATCACATGAAATTTTGAACTTCACTATTGGGAGAATGCCGTTATAAAGAAAAAACGTTATGCATCCACCATCCTCATCTACGACCGAATTTGACTGTAGTATATAACCACTCTGTAATCCAGCTCTCTATAGAAAACGAAAGTGAATTTATAGAAAATATTATTCTTTTGAAAAATCCAGAATCTGTGCAGTCCCCCTCTGCGTTTTCCTTATCTTAAGTTGCGCACGGCTGTATCAACAATATCGAAGTTAACCAAATAAACGCACAACCCCCAAATCCCCATCCATTGTACAATTACATAATTCTTCTGCCAAAGAGGGGAATAAGCGCTACCCAAAATCAATTGCCGGAAAAATGAAGCTTGGAGAACTCACATCCCCTCGGGGTTTCGGATTCGAAGGGATCCCAGGAATTCGCCAACTTTATTTCAACACACGCCTTGGATAGAAGCAAAAGAATCTGAGAGGAGCGCAAAATGTGTACCTCCGCCTCTGGTCCCGCCTTTATCAAATGATGGACACCAGATTCTCCAATAGGAAAATCTGGAAATGCCGGCTTACGGAGTGAGGTGCTAGGATCTGATCAGAGTTATGGCAGTTGGAAGCAAGTATTTGCGGATAATCGCACCTAAGCGCGTTATGCTTACGGGCAGGGCGCTGACTGAGAATGACCAAGTCGCCGTACGAATCATGAAGGTAGGAAATCTTTTAATGCTTGTCATTTTATTGATAGAAAAAAATCATCGTTGCGAAGTTTTGATGGATAAATACTGAAAAGAAAAAAAAAATAAATAAAACGTAGAGAAGGATGCTCGTTTGTGTTTACCAATTTTGTTAAACCGATCTCTATGAGGGAGAACTGCCTTTAATTGTGTATGTTATATTTTTTAATTTGGGATCTCCAATATTCATTTTACAGAGTGAGTAAAATATATTTTTTGAAATTAGAATGGACTAGTTCTTTCTGAATTAGACTAAGATACGCAGAAAAGAAAAGCCTACACCGAATATTGATTTTAAAAGTATTTAGCAACATACAGTATGAAATAATTGTTAATCAATACGTAATTGTCTTATCCTTGCATGTCAATATCTTATTTTTAGCAGTTTGAAAGGTTGATGAGGGCAATTCACCGGCACAAGGTACCAACCCTTATAGGGGCGTCATCAGGGCTATTAGTTACCACTGCCGATGGACCGATCAGATTATCAATAGAATACAAATAGCAGTTATCGCACCAAGCGCTAAGTAGTAAAACAAATTTGAAAATTCATCAACACTTCGAAATTACATCGAAAAAAATCTTTAACCCTCTCAAGTATAAATTATCTTCCATTATTAATCGTCATTTTTTTAATTAATTAATTTATTTATTTATTTTTCTTTGTTAAACGAGAGCCTATTACAATATAATTTTATTATTGTGCTGCATGCTAACTATTATCTGTCCAAAAATCAGATTTCCATTTTTCATTTTGTGTTATCCCATTTATCTTTTTGTTTAGTTCAAATTCCTCTCCATGTGTTCTCATGATGAAATATTTCATTTGTACTACCCAAGTAAATTTTAATTTCAATCGTACAATTTCTGCCCAAAAATTTCGAATTCCAAATTCATGCCTATGTAAGATATTTCATTCTCACTTTGATTCTGTATTGTGACTTTCTCATTTCTCCCCCTCTTATTCACCAAAATGTATTGCATTGGAAAACAATGGAACTGTTTCTTTTTCATGAGATGCTACATTATGTATAAAATGCAAAAATATTTTGGTTTTTATTAGTTTATTTAAATTAAATTAAATAAACAAATGTATGTTTAATATAAATGTATTAAATAAATGTAATCGTATCATGGATTAACCAAAATATATTATTAGAACAGTATTATCATAATATGGCTCTTCTTTATATTAATGTGTCAGATTAAATTTTTAATTATGTGTTTTTTGAGAAGGTTTCTTGAATATCACATAAACAATGCTTTTTTCCTTGCAACAAAATTTATGATCATTCTTGTTTTGCAGTTCTTGACGATTAAAACATTTCATTGCATCATAACATCCCATCTGCCTTTTATACTCTGTGTGTACACATGATAAAATGCTACATTTATACGTCACACATAAATTTTTTATTTTACATGGTTTTCTTCCAATAATTGCAATTAAAATTCATGTTTGAATAAGAAAAGTCGTTGTAGCTCAGTTTCGACAGGATCGGCTTTAGCAGCTATTTCAACTTGGGCGATTTTTTTTTAATTGTCCTAAGAATGATATCATCTGAAGAATGTTTTATCGAAGAATTTTGTGCATTTTCCGCAATTTAATTGTTATAGTCCGGCACTCGCCTGTCATCGCTCTCTTCTAAAGCCTCTCTGAGTTTTTCTAAGTGTATTTCTGTATCCTCTTCACACCCTTTATATATTCCATAAAAATATTGCATAGGATAAGGATATAAATATTTATGGAAACTTTAAACAATTTAAAATTGTATAATTAATCATTATTGTTTATTTATTTAAAATGTAAATTTAATTTTAAAGGAACTCGTAACCATACAAATATAGCTATACTTTGAGGGTAGAAGTGTACACTTATTATAGTTCTCAATTTGTATTAGTGTGTGGAATTTATTTTCTAATTATATATCGCGCTCATTACAGCGCTCATCATATTGAGGTCCCATTTTGAAACTTTGGATAAATTACTTCAAAAAGTTTGATAAAATTCCTAGATATTTATTGTTGCATAATATATGTTGATATTTGTTTGATAATTTATTTAGATAGTATAAAATTTATATTAAAATTTGTTATAGATCACTTATTTGGATAACTTGATCGGACTTATTAAATGTTTTTAAAGTTATTAACTAATTTATAGTTTTGCACAGTTTTAATTGCGGCGTTTCCCCCCCCCCCCCCAAAAAAAAAAAAAAATGAACTCTAAATTTCATATTCCATCCTCGTTTAAATTTTATATTTTCATTTATTATTCTATTTTCACTTATTTTATAGAAAAGCCGTTCATGAGAAAGGGCTGGATCCCCCCTCCCCCCCTAACTATTGTAGGATGTAAAAATGTATGCATAATAAATATTATTTTGTTTCTTTAAATTGATAATATATCATAATTTCGCTAAAAAATTAATCATATTTTAATGATAATTTTATTTATTATTAGCTTCACTAAAATGTGTTATTTGAAGGATTCTTATTTTGCGATAATGTATCGACAATGATTTCCGGTTATATGTTTTTACAGATAAAGTTTTCAGAAAATGTTTATTAAGTGTGCACTATAAATCCGTACTTTTCCTTTCACTTAAATCCATCTTTTCCCCAGTTCACACGTTTCGTTGATTTTATGTTTAACAATAACTTATAGCGTATATCTTATTATATTTCATTTGAAACTTTTGAATAAGTTAATCCTACTATCGAAAAAAAATTCTAAATT
>OZ025299.1:161401212-161444212 GCA_964019185.1 Maratus speculifer
TAAAGATCTGATTTTAGAGTTTTGTTTATAGGCCTTGTTTTAATCTAGCTTCATGCATTTCTTTTTATTTTGGGATATTTTAAATAAATTAGTGTCCCGGTGATTTAAAAAATAGATGATATCTCTGTTTAATTATATGTGTAACATAAAAGCTAATTAGAAATGTAGCATTTAACTTGACCTATTTTAAGGCTGTATTTGAATTGTTGTTTAATGTGTTAACCCTAGATATGCTGCATTGATATAGTTATTTTTGCCTTACTTCTTATAGTTGTTGTTTGCTATTGTTTTCTATTTATTTTTCTGTGAAAGTACATAATTTTTAAAAATATCTTTTATCAAAATCTAAACTTTCTTTAAAAGAAAAATGTAAAATTTTTGGTCAATATTTGAAATTTAAAATCATCTTAAGTTACCTTCAGTAAATAACTGTGTGACCAATTCTTTTAACTTTTGTTGTTTCTGCTTTAATTTAATTTAATTTTTTTACTGAATGAATGTAACTATTTTACATATTTATTACAAACTATACTAAATATATGATAACTAAAAATTTTGCTAAATTGAAAATTAATATTTTATATTAAGTTGACAGGTACAACATTATAATAATTATTTTGCTATCTGAAATCTTCAATATTGTGTTAAATTAATTGATATTTAAGGGCTAGTGTAATTTTTATTGCTAGTCAGCTATTTCAAAATGATTATGTTCAGTTGTTATTTATTAAATAAGCCCTTAATGTCATTTGTGGTAAACTGAGGGGTCCTTGGGTTGTTAAAATATGAAATAATGCATTGTTGGAAACATTGCTTGAAAATAATTGTATTATTCAAGCATTATTTTGCTGTTAAAGAATGAAAATTTCTTTTGTGCAATTTTTAATTATTTTAAAGGACTATTTAATAAAAATTAACTATACTCTATGTAAGTATTATTTTATTAGTAAAGAATGAAATACCCTGTGTGAGTTTAAACAGTTCTGAATTTGTTGAACCTAATTTTCTGAAGTTTGTTTTTGTACGTCCAATGCAGAAAAATGCATTGGTTCAATAAAAACCATAACTGCTTCTACTATTTTCATTTTTTTATTTATCTCTACATCAAAGGTGTTTAACAAAGTTCAGAATAAGGTCTGTTATATGTTTGAAATAAGTATAAATAAATGTACCATATCAATATCAAAAAATAAAATTTGTAAAGCAGTTAAAAATTATTTTAAATATTATATCATGGTCATTTTGTCAGAAAGAGATAATTTATGTATGTATAATTAATTTGTTCCATTAAATAGATTAATAGTTATTCAGAAAAGTATTCATTTTCAGTATTATATATTTTAAAAATTTAGGAATGCAGATTGAAATATGTATGAATGTAAAGGAAAAATCATTTAAGTTCATTCTATAAATATTTAATGACTTTAGTCACAGATAAAATGTTAGATAATAAATCATAGCAAAAATTCCTATTTTTTTTTTTTTTTTTTTAACTAATTTTAGAGATTTTTCAATTAATGGAAGAAATCAATTTTGTAGCATATTCAACTGGGAAATATCAGTTACTATTTCATTTGTAAATATTTGATGCAGATCATAAAAAGCAATTTTTGGTGAGCCTCATTCATTTCCAGTGCATGCATGTAGTGTCCCATATGCAGTCTACTACTGAGTTAAACATTATTCCTTTACATTTTATACTGCTTGCCATTTTGTGTTTGGTATACAATTTTGAAATCAGATATGTAATTATATCTAAATAATCTTGCATTATGTTTGATAGCTTGAAGTTTTTTGAATGTCCCCCTGTAGATCACAAATGCAACAGTAGAATTTGATTTGATATTTCAAACTTACTGAATAATTTGTAAGAATACAATTTTTTAGGTCCTGTGATTATCTTTTGGAAGTATTGTGACATTTTATTTAGATTATATGACTGCATTAAATAGGTTTATTTCCTAAGAATAATTTTTTTGATTAATATTGGTTCCTGTTAAGAACAATTAATACATTTATTATCTTGTGTTAAAAAGCTTGGAGGAAAGTATTATGCCATTGCTGCCAAAGTAAAAGGTTTGTATCAGGTAAGTAAACTGTATAGTTTGCTTAGATCTTTTCTGTTAAAATCATACCATATATTCACCCCTTAGTGTATTAGCATCATATTTAATAATTTTAGCTTATTTCAGTGTTTATTTAATTAGTGTATTTAATTACTACCCATCCCCAATGTTTCTCTCCAACTTGATATATATTTTTAAACTTTTGTTCGTTTTCCCCTTTTTAAAAAAAATTAGAAACATGTATATACAATTACTATTTTATTGAATCTAAAATAACTAAATAAAATATGTAAAACGAGAAGAAATATCTGTAACTTATGTTGCATTTAGAAAATAAAAAAAAAAGTTTGATTAAATTTGTAAAATTTTTTGCATTAAAAAATATAGTCTCATTAGAGGAAGAATAATTATGAAGATAATTATTGCCAGAAAAGCTGCCCCCCCCCCCCTCAAAAAACACCAAATGGTATACAGTTTTAACAGAAAAAAATCTTTGCATGGCTTTTTTTTTTCTTTCTCTTTTGTCTTAAAAAAATGGTTGATATTATGACAATATGATGGATTCTGTCTTGCTATAATATAGAATTATTTAATAATTATAAGATAACTCAGTCTTTTAAGATAAAATAAACCCATATGTATATGTGAAAACAGCTGTCCTCAGTTGTGCAAAATTGATTCTTAGATACATTTGAATAAATAAAAATGCAAAACATTTTATTTATTTTTTATTTGAAGTTTTAGTTTTTCCTTATTTTTATTTTATTTTTTTAAAGCATGCAAAAATTTTATTGTGCTTAAAATTTGAAGTTTTTGTATCATATATGTAAGTGTTATGAAATGGCAATTTACAAATATTTTTACCAATTTAATTACTATCTATTTATTATTAATCACCCCAGTTAAATAATATTTATTTAAACTCTAGCATTTAATTTAAGCTTAGTTATTTGTTATGCCTTAAAAAATATAACATTTCTCCTTATAAAACAATTTATGAATAGTTAATATTAATTAACTTGGATGAGTATTATTAATTGGATTGTAATTAAATGGGTAAAAATAATTGTAAATTGCCATCTCCTAACATGCTATCCCTTCATGTTGTTATTATATGAGAATGGGTAAAGAAATGTGTTTTATTGACTTATAATTTTTGCATTTATTTACTATAGATAAGGGCTATAAGCTTTGAAACACTCTAATGCAAGTTCTGCTCATCTTCTGTAATGTTCAAATAGAAATAATCCTAATTGAAAGAACTTCTGTTTTTTATAATTTCATTCTCTCTTTGTCATACATTTATAGCAATGTATGATATTGTTGCCAAATGTAGTTTTAGGTTTTCATTTCCTTATGTTATCATTCTTTTATTATTTAAACATTTCATCAGTTGTACATTTTAAGTATTTATTTGTAATTAGTGTGCTTTGAATATTTATTAAAGAATTGTTATTTTGCGTGTAGATTTTGTATGATAGTAGTAACTTAGTATATACCAAAAAATGTAAATTGTAAGATTTTATTATAAATTTGATTTATAAAATATTTTATTAATTGTTGTACATCTGTTTTGTTTTGAAATGTTTTGTATTTTCGTTTATCAAAAATAAATATTAATTCAGTTGATGTGTGTTTGTTTTGTTTATTTTAAGAATATACTTCAGAAGTGTATTTTCTAATTAATCTTTTCAAAGGTAAATATTTATCTTTATCTATAATTTTAAAGGTGATTTTCCAATTCTTTATTACTCATCAACAGTTAACTCTACGTTAAGTTGTATTCTGATTCTTTTAGCTGCGCCATTTTCTTCAGTTGTGCCAAAATGATAAAATTCTGCACATTTTTACACTAAACTGATTGTTTTTTTTTTTTTTTAGCAAAGTTGCATCCACACACAAAAATTTTTTCATAGTAGCATTTTGCAGTAAAGCAAACTTCATAATTCTTCCAAGTACTTTTTGCAATCTGAAATTCTGCACACATCTATTGATCAGTCTAGACTCTTTCCTCTGATTGGATTGAGTTAAATCTACTAGGGAACTAAGTTTGATGATGAATATATTTCATTTTTAGGAAACTAAGGAGTCTGTTTTGGATCAGATACAGACTTCCCCCCCCCCCTTCCCCTCTATCTGTTTTAAATTTGGATAGGAATTTTTCCTTTTGGTGTCTCTGCTTGAAGACTCAGGCCAAGCCCATGTGTATTTTTATGGATTTGGATAGGACCAAGTAAAGCCTGGAACTGATTATTTCTGGAATATGATTTTCTTTTAAAGAAAATAACACACTGAACATTAACACTATAAGGAAATTTTACTCAACTTTGATAAAAACATTTTGCACTAGAATTCTTATTTAAAATTATTTTACTTATCCTTTGTGGCTTATGAAGAAATTTATTTTATGAACAATTTTCTGGTTCTAATGGTTCTGGTGGTTAATGGAATCTATAGAAATTAATTTTGTTTTGTAAAATTTTAGAAATACTTTAAAGAAAATGTTTTTTAGAGCTCTAAAATTAAGATTTTTTTTTCTGTTATTTTAAACTACATTAGAGTTTTTAAGGCTGAAATTTCAAGGCCTAAGTGAGATCGAGTTCAAGCAAAAGCTATTTTAGTCTGACTTGACCTGACCTGGCATACAAACTAAAAATCTGAGCCAACCTGATTTTCTTAATCTTCAATTAAGTCTCCTTTAAAGAATACTGCATGCATGTTGGATAGATTTTAATAAAGTATAAAAAGAAAGATAATATTATTGAATCATGTTAGCATCATTTTGTTTTATGATTTTTTGGCAACATTCTAGCAGCGGGAAAATTCTCTTTTTAAGAAAGTCTATTTGTAAAGAAGTTATCAAAGTCTATTTGATAATCTCCAAAAAAGTTAACTCCTGGTCATTCAGAGAATTTTAAAGTGATTTGAAACAATGAAAATATGAGGGGCAGGTCTGGTGAATATTAGAAATGGCCCACATTTCAGCCATTCTCAAAAAGGTTTTGCCTGATATTCATCATAATGTGGGTCAAGAATTGTCTTGTTGTAACATATCTTGATGGTTAGTCAGTTTTGGACGATTTGTTTTCAAAATTGCCATTTGGCAACAATATTTTTCACAATTTATTATCTGATTTGTTGGCAACAATTCATAATAAATAACTCCTTTATAATCCCATCATGCACAAAATTATTTTTTAGAAATGCAGCTTTCTTCTCGATGTTACTTGGGGAGGTTCATTTGACTTATCCTATGATCTTTTTCTTGTAACATTGTATAGTACCCATTTCTCATCTCCAATAATCAAATGGAGAGAAAGTGAAATTTTTAAAAGCTCCTTAAAATTTATTAAAGCAAAGAATCACATATCAAAATTCCAGCAAGCATATTCTGTGGTGTTAAAACATGAGTATCCATACATCATAGACATACATACTCAATCTTCAAATGATTATGCACTGTATTTTTTGGAATGCTTAATCTTTTGTGATAGCTCTTGAACTGTGCAACATGGATTTTAAGCAATAGCTATTTTAAGAGGTCCTCCATTACAGATGGTTGTCCACGACAAATATAATCTTTGAGGCTGAAATTCCCACGCTTAAAGTTTGCAAAGCACCTTTGAATTGCATTATATGAAACAGCCTTCGTCAATATATAGCACAAATTTTATGAGCTGTGTGACTAACATTTTTACTGTTTTTAAAAAAAATTCATAATATGATGAAAATGAACGGTTCTCCATTTTCAGCACTGCATTGAAACAAAAATTAAGACAATGCAGATATAAGACAATGATTATATATATAAGACAAAAATTAAGACAATGCAGTGAGATTTATGCAGAAAAGATTGTACATTTCTGGGTCAGTTAAAGTCATACTTTATCAGCAGTAACAAAATAACTAGACTAAAAAACCACAAAATTTTCTTTTAAGATTTAATGTAACAATCATCTGATATGTTTCTTTCATATCTTATTTTAAATAGCTTTAAAATAAGATATGAAACAATCATAGTGCGTATGTTAACTCTAGTTTAACAAAAAAGTCATTTGCCAGATATCTTGTAACACTATCTCTATCTAAAATAATTATTAACTTCCTCTTCCCTCCCATCTGTGTGTTCTTGGTAACTCCAGAACAAGCGATTTTGCTGCTCCAAAATGATGTTAATACTGTTTGCATCTTTTTAACAGACTTCAAAGAGGAGGTTATGATTTTGACCTGTATGTATTTTTTATTTACTCATAACTTCCCTAAATATGAACTGATTTTGATATTTTTTTTAAAGTTGTGAATGATGATTAAAGCAGTAACTTATAACAAGGCAGGATTTTTTTGGGGCTAAGCTTAATGAGGAAAACTGACTTTTCTCCTTTTTTCTAAGTCAAATTTTTAAGTAAACATCTATACAATTACACATTAAAGTTATTTTCAGCACATAAATGCATTCTCAGAGATCTTCCCTGTTTCAGCTTTTTTTTTCTCTTCTCCCAATTAAGCTAAATTAGAGGACATTTATTTACATTATCATTCAAGAATCCTATGCAAAATACTCCATTTCATAGGTGTTTAAGGAAATTGAAAATACATGACATATGATTTTATGTAGAAACTAGCACACCAAATAGCATGTTTATAACATGCTTCTATCACAGCTTAGTGAGGCACTAGAATTTAAAAATGACTGGTTTTCTTTGCTGGTTTTTATTAGAAAAAGAGGATTCTAATTTTACCTGTTACAAATTCTGATTCTAGGCCAAATGAGTCATCTTAAATAAAATGTCAACCATATTTTTGTTAAATGTAGAAAATGTGAATAATCTACTGCCTTTGTTTCACCTAAAGGAATTCAATAGGGCCATCAACTATTTATAAACATTTTGAGGTTACACAAATTGTATTAATTATTCCAGAAACCTACATACTTAAAAATAGATTTTTCCCTATGAAATGAGTTTTTTTTCAGGAATTCTTTAATCGTTTTGTCCCATTATTTTACATCCTTTTATTCTATGATGACTTTTCTAGACCAAGTCTCAAAATAAATTTTTAGCTCATTTTAAGTCTAGAAATTTCAGTTTTTGGCTATATTGTAATAAACAATTAATATTTCAAAGACAAATGCTCTGAAAGGCCAATATACAAATTTTTAAAAATATCCTAGTTAAAACTAATGTAGATATATTTGTTATAGGCTATGAAGGGAAAAAATAGGAAAAAAGGTGGGGAAAAAATATCTATTTATACAATGCAGCCAAACTCGTATAACTTTGACACATTTTAATAGTTACTCAAACAATAAAATGAAATATAACTGTGCATATGATTGTTATTTTCTATTTTAGCTTAGAAAGTGTAAAAAAATTAATAATATATAGATTTATTAAATCAGAAAAGAAAATTGTAGACAATTTTCTTTAGTTTGCTAAAAATATCCCCGATATTTTTCAATATTCTGATTTATAAATCCAAATATACCTGATGATTAATTTTTCAAAGTAAATATTATATTGAATGGTTTGACTGTTTTATCACTGAAATTATCACAATGTACAATACATTGGGAATATGTTGAATAAATAGAACAAAATATACTATTCCAAACAGAATTTTATGGAAACTACTTTCTCTTTTAAGAAACACTGGAGAACTTCATTTACATGACTTCCAGATGCTTATCATAAAAGCTTGCCTTTGATTTGATGACTCTTTTGTACAGCAATTCAGAGATAAGCTCCAAGGATTTGAGTAAACAAATTGCACATGTTTGATTATTAAATTTTTCAGACTCTCGCCCCCTCTCCCTTCATTTGCTCCTAAAATTTTCTTTGCATTTTTGCATCAATCCAGAGAATGGTCAAACTTGCTTTAAAAAAAAAGGTGGAATTCCTTCGTATGAAAAGAAGGAACGCTTTCATGTCTGTTGGAGGAGGAGCCTTCAACACAGTCATATTTAGAGTAGCATGTAATCATACTTAAAAACTCAACAACCTATGGGAAAAATTTCTCAATAATTAATGTCGCTCAATTGCGATTACTTTTATATTATACAATGGATCTTTATAATGCAAATCTCTATATAAGACACAACTTCTCAGACTAAACAATGAATTTTGCAGCTAAGAAGCACAAGCATTCCCACACTAAGAAATTATTCTCCAGAGGATTAAATTTGGTACATTAGTTCAACTTTATTTAGGACCTTTTAAATAAAAAATTTGCTAAAACTTTATGAATAAACTTTATGAAAATGAGTAATATAATGAATGATTTGATCTAAAGATATTTGGACTGTATAAAATAAAATTAATGGAATGACTTACATTATGCAAAAATTTATAATCTGGATAACTTCTGGTAACAAGAAATGTACTACAGCAAACTGGAACAATATTCTGGTTTGTGAAATTATGGTAAGGTTTGTTCCAATTCGTACAATTATTAAAACATTATTGCTGTTTTACATACATAGCTTATTGTGCCTTCTTTTTTTTAAATTACTATTTAGAAACTTGAGTACTTTTTAAAAAATTATTTTTTATGATTAGATATAAAATTGCATATACTTTCAATAAAAAAATTTGTCATCAATAATTTTGAAATAACATTCCAGGTCTTTGATTTCGAGCCCAGTATACAGTATTGTATTTTGGTATGTTTCAGGCATATTTGACCATGTTTACAAGGTAAAATTACTGATGTGTTAAAAGTGATCCATATAATGCACCAATCTTGTGTTTTTAGGTTTGTGTTATAAATTCTTTTATACACAGATTAGAATATAGTAGGATTTTTTCTTCACCCTCTGATGGGTCATAAAATAAAAAAAAAGTGTGTATAACAACATGACTTCATAATTCAGAGTTAAGTGTAACCATTGGCATAGGTACTGTGAAAATGGTCATACTGGTAGAAGAGATTTCCTATGCCCTTTTTATAGAAGGTCAACACCGGCATGTTGAGATAGTCATTGTTCAAGACATCTTGGAGACCTATGTCAAAAAATAACCTTAATTGTACTTGATTCCTGACTATAAAATCATTTTGTTATTTACAATTGTCTTTATTTTAATTGTCATCAGAGATTGAAAAAAAAAAAGTTCTCATATACAAGATAATTGAGATATTACTATATCTTCTTTTAGCATCTAACAAGGAAGGTCTCCATTGGGGGCATACTCAGAATTTTTTGAAAAAAATACGAATTAAACTACTCATGTAGGTAATAAAGGATCAGTGAAAATTAGCGGCGGAATTACATTATTAGATATGTAAAAAAATAAAATAGTTTGGAATAATTGGTGTGAAAAGCTGAAAGCGACGCGGGATTTGGCAAGCAGTGCATTTCCTCGCCAAAAGCAGACGATTTTAACGAATCTGAAAATTGATTTTAATTGACTTCACTGTTAAAAATCTGCAGCATTTACTGCAATGTCACTCCACTACTTTTGTAGAATATCTCTCTTCTGACCAATGAGAATGCTCCATAGCACGGCGAATTGACCGTGTCATACACTGTTAAAAATCTGCTGCATTTTGTTGCAACGCACTCCACCGCTTGTATATAATATCTCTATTTCAACCAATGAGAAAGCTCCATTTCACGGCCGTTTTCTATACAAGCAAGGGAGTGCGTTGCAACAAAATGCAGCAGATTTTAACAGTGTATTTTTCAATTTGGAACAATTTTAATCAATTTAAATTGTGTTTTAAATGATAAAATATATTAATTTCATTTTGTTATAAGTACATATAAACGTATATGACAAAATTACACTTAAAGTAAAGTAAAAATGCAAAACTAAAATTACTTAAACTTATTTAAATAAATTGAACATAGAAAGTTTTTTCTTTAAAAAGTATTCGAAGCGTAAAAGTGTATTTTTCAAAATTTCGTTTTTTCGCCAACCGGAGATAAACCGCCAAATAAACGAAATTTTTATTATTTTTTTACGGACGTTATAAGGAGGTTCCGCCGAAATTTTTTTTATAAACATATATAACTATATGAGAAGAACATTCTGTAATTTTTTCAGATTTTTCTGAGTATGCCCGTATGGAGACCTTCCTTGTAAGTCAATCTTAATAATATGAATTTTTCATGTCTGATTCATGCTCATTTAGAGCCAAGATTATCAAGGGGCAGGTGGGGTTGGGGAGAACCCATTAAATTATGTATTAAAAATTTATACTTTCCTGCTTACTTTTGGAGCAATGTCTGGAAACCTTAATATTTGTGGAACAAAATGTTATTGAAAAATTGTCATTTTGACACTGTTATGGAATACAGTAGACTCCCTCAAATCCGTACAGCTTGGGACCAGAGGTTTTGCGGATTTTAGAATTTTGCAGATTTCTGGTCATGGTTTTGTTTATATTTTTAAAAAAGTAATTTGAATGTAATTAATAATGAAATCAAAAGTATAATGAATGCTTACAATATACTAAAATAAGTAATAAACTAAAATAATAAAAAAATTAGATAATTTTTAAAATGATTAAAATACTAAAACTAAGGGTCAAGTTAATAATCTATGTACAATTAGATATTCATTATAAAGATTAAATGTGTTTTTCCTAAATTATTCAATAGAGCTTGCCTCATAAAGGTACATTACTAATTCACATCAGGATAATAATATAACAAAGCTTTATTTCAAGTTTAACGAGACTTAATAACTTAAAAAAGCTTGATTAATGTATAAATATATTTGGTAAGATTGTGATTACCAATTATATCTGCAATATCTTGATTTTTTTCAAAAATAAATTATTCTTTCTTCATGAAAAAACATGAATTCAATAACATTAACAAAATTACAAATTAAACAATGTATGGAATTGATATAAAACTGAAAAAGTCGAATTTTGCACCTACATATGAACTGAGTGTTTCATTGTTTACATCCATAAATTATGTGCGGATTTTAGAGAGTTGTGGATTTTAGGAGTGCGGATTTGAGGGAGTCTACTGTATTTAGGAGTTACAGTACCAAATGAAAATATCTGCTACAGGATACTTTGATTATGTTTGTGCCAAAATGGCAATTCCTTTCTTTTCATCATTATTTCAGGAAATTATCACAAATTTTGTCAATTTGTGCAATTTTGTCAAAGAAATGTGGAAAAAAAGTTTTTTTCCAAACTCAACTTGCAAATATTTGTATTGTAGATTTTGTTTTATGTTTATAGCAAGTGTAAACAAAATGAATAGGCAATCTAAAAAGCAAATGTTCTGAAAAAGTCTTAGATTTATTTCGATATCATTTGAGCGGTATCTAAGATCTAGGGTGTTTAAGTATCATATTGTTTGAATTTCATTTTTATTTTTTAATGTTCACTTGGTTTAACTTATTATTTCAAAAAATTAATATTAAATGTAGAAATAAATAAATCAATTACCTTAATATCTGCCCCTTCCCAAACTTAAATAGTGTACGAAATAAATTTTGTTTTTTTAATTTGTTCAGCAAATTATGTTTTTGTTTAATATTTCAAGTTTTTTAATAACTACTGCATTCAGATGAACTCATTTCAAAGTTAACTGAGGATATCATCATCAGGGCTTCCTTTATATGGTATCGTATCACAATTACTGATGAAATTTACCCAGAGCCGTACCAAATCGTATGCCTCATTTCTAAATCGTTAGTTTTTTTACATATAGAACTGAAATCTGTACATGCTTCCTGTCTTACTACCAAATATTTCAAAATATCTGTTTCTTTTCCAATATGACGTCATAAAAATGTGCTTTTTAATTCTTAAAATGAATTTCACTTTTTACGATGTCAAAAATCAGATATCACTTTTCTCCTCGGCAAATTTTTTTTCTTATGAATTACGACATCATATTCGACAAAAAAAAAACTCTTCTCTATATAGGGGTGTCGTGGAGGGTATCCGGAGGTGTCCGCCATATGCTTTCTGGATTTTTTTAAGGAACACCATCTACCCTGTGTTTCTTAAGAAAGCTAATAGTATCTACACTCTGCCCTCTGTATTTTTTATGACTACATCACTCGCTGTATATTACCAATATTTATACTTAACAATCAGTATTGATACATTGCGTATATTGCACATAGTATCAATCAAATGTATTTATTTTTTTTATTTTATGTATGACATCATATTTATTTATTTTCTGTATTTCTTTAGTTAGAAACTTCTTGATAAATTAATCAATGTTTGAATTGAAATTCTGCCCAATATTGGAATTTAACAACTTCGACAGAATTTCAACAGTGAAAAACATTCATATCACTATCACAACTCTGGGCAGGGTTCGACGTAAAAAAGTTGGGGACAGATGTCATATATGCAACACATTGGCACGATTGGAACAAAATGGCGATTATGTGTCTCGCATGCTAACCTGCCTATCATTGTATATTTATTAATAAATTATTTTGTTGTTACTTTCTTTTTTAAAATGATATAAATTGTTTTGTTCTATTGTTTTGAATGAACTTTTTATTTATCACTATTTTTTTTAAATAATAGAAAATGATTTAAAAATATTTATGAGACTGGTATTTGAAAACGAAATTTTTGCCAAATTGGCGTAAAAAAATTACGCCAACATGGTAAGTATTAGATATCTGTGCAAAAGGCAGAGCGTTATGAATATTTCAAATGAGTTTACATTTTATTATTTCATACAAATAATGAATCAAAACGGGTTTATAAAAATATTAACTTGAAACACAAAAAAAAAACCAGTTACTTTTGTACTGAAACTCTTTGTGATGTTTTAAAAATTAAATTGTATAGTGTCTTATCATTTTAACAATCATCGGAATAATAAATTTAATACAAGTAAATTCAAAATTAAATTTTATCCAATGATTAATTATTTGTAATGTTACAAGTTTAGGAGCGATTTTAAAAAATCGCCAAATTGGAAATTTAAAATAATTATTTGCAAACATTATTCTTTATATTTGTTCACATTCGATTTGAATAATTAGGTTAATAGGTACTTACGTATTAACACCACCGTAGCAGAAGTGAATCTATATCGGCCCATTTTCCACCAAAATCCGATATGTTACTTTGTTTTTAAATATAGTGTTTTGAATTTGGAAAGTGTTTTAATTTTAAATAAAGTGTTTTATTTTATGATTTGTTGAAAAAAATTTAGGTGTAGATTAAAAATCGCCAAATCTGTAACTGCGGTGGCGTTAATACGTAAGTACTGGTTAATAGAATTGGCTAATTTATTGCAGTGTGAAAAGTCTTACGCCAAGTAGTCATTATATCTGCGGTTTAGCCTTAAAAAATTGCCAGGAATTGAGTTTGAAGGCCTAGTTCTGCAGATTTACTAATTTCATTACATACCAAGGATGATATACTATTATTTTTTACTATTATTCTTTAATACTCTTATTTTTGAAGACTTTTATTTACCTTAATTAATTTTTATTTTCTTCGAATATATAAGGCAGAGAAATTTTTAAAATGTGGTATAAATACAAAATTCTGGCACAAATATATACGCACTGGCTTTGGCGCAATTTTTTTCTGATGCCAATGTGTCAGAAACCTCGTTTTCAAATACCATTTACATATATATTTTTAAGTTATTTTCTATTATTTTGAAGCAACAATAAATAGGAAAAAGCTCAATTTGCTTATTTTCTATATTTCTTCAGTTAAAAATCGTCTTGATCCATTAATCAACATTTCAAAATGTCTCTTTATTATAAAAATCATGCTTCATATTTATTATTTTCTGTAAATGATTCTTTTTCTTGGTACCAAATGTTTCAAAATCTCGGTTTCACTTCCAATATGAAGTCTTAAATATGCCGTGTTTAATTCTTACAAGAAAAAAAATCAATTTTATTTTTCTTTTTAAATCACGTAGAAATGATTAAATGCTACAGAAAATATGTCCATTGATCTCTAGATTTTTTTTTATTTTTGATTGGAGGAATTTTTTTTTTACTCAATTAGGTGCTCCAAAGAAAATTTGTGGCAGCGGGTACAAAATGTCTAGTAAATAACTCGTTCAATGTTAAATCCTGTATTAAATTAACATTAAGGAGTCGCACTGGAAATAAATATAGCATAGCACTGCCGTGCTATGCTATAATAAAAGTAAGATAATTGACAATAGGATTTTATTATTCATATTCAAGATCTTGCATAAACCTGTTTATTATTTGCAGTTTTATTGTCATAAAATTGTATTTGAACCTTTTTTATAGTTTATCTTGAGAAATATGAGGAAAAAAAATCACACACATTCAAAAGAAAACAAGGCTTTTATTATTTTTAAACAGTTTAAAATTTTAAACATTATAAACAATAAATAACACTAATTAATTTTACTCAAGAAAATTAATCAGAACAAAAAACTATATGTATAATATGAAAGAAAAAAGCCGAAGGAATGTTAAGAAACTACAAAGATTAATCACAGATCATTTTTATAATATAAAATTTAACAAGAAAACTACAAAGGAAGGAAAAAAAATAATCCACACACATTTTAAAGCAATCAATTTATTTTACACAATGAAGTAATACATTCAATAATACTATGTACTATACTAATAAGAAAACACTTGACTATTCAGATCCATATACTCACAAAAACAAAAATAAATAAATAAAATAATTAAAAGCTCAAGGGAAAAAAAAATATATATATATATATATATATATCAAAAAGAGGTCCTCAAAAATTAATAAGAAAACCACAGTTGAATTTTTGTAATAATTTATCTTTGCTTATAATATTTTTATGTATTTCACTAATCACTGTCATAGTTTATCTGTTAATGAATATGCCAATAATCAATAACAAGATAAGAGATTTAGGTCTATAGTCAAACTGCATATCTTAATTGCAAAAAATGCTGAATAAAGTTTTACTGATATTCAAACCCATAGTAAAATGATCAGATTTAAAATAGCTAAAGACAACAAGATGCAATGTAAAATTTTCCCATAAATAATACCTATATTTAAAAATACTTAAACTTAATAAATATTTATTGACAAATTTTATTTAATATTTATTTTTACATGCAAATTAAATTGCTTGTTAACTAAATTACATTTCCTTGGCAGAAATACTTGCAGTATAATAAATTGTTAATAATAAAAGAATGAAAATCAACTAACATAATAGCTCCTATGTGAACTTACAATACGTCTGAAATTGTCGAAGACAGTGCCTATATAAGTTTTTTAAAAAATTGAGCTTTTTCTTGGTGTCTGATTAAACTAAACAGTTGCTGTAAAATTTTAAATGCAGCTTTTTATCTACATTTTAAAGAGAAGTTTTTTTTGACATTCTACTAATTTACAAGCTAAGGCAAATTAGTATGTTAAAAAATATATATAATGTAGATCTGAGTGTCTTCTTGTAATAATAGAAATAAGCTATAAAATCTGTTAAAACATGTGTTCCATTAAAGCCTTAAATTATTATTTTTACAGAGGTAACTTACTATTTTAGCAAGGAAGGATCCCACCAGATTAAAATGAAAATATTGGATTTTTTAGGAGAAAAATATTGTCTACGTATATATTAGAATGTCTTTTTCTGATATTTTTTTTTTTTATATTAAAACATATAATTTTATACCCATAGTTTATTGGGGTTCTATTATCAACAGTTTATTCTGTTGGACTACTTCAAATAATAGTCATTACCAAATGGTTATCTGAGCGAATAGAGTTAGTTCGCTGGGATGCCATCTAAACAGCTCAATTAAAAAAGCATTGGCAATTAATGCCAAAAAATCTGGGTTTGAGTCCTAACCTAACATAAACACACTTTCACTTAATTTGAAAAATTACTACTCATATGATTTGTTTACCAATCACATTTGATTGTGTAAGATAACTAAATATTGATATGACTGAAGAATACTTTTGTCATGCAATTATTAGTGTTAATGAATAGCTGTTTAATTATTATTATTAAGATAGTATTGATTGAAATAAAGAATAGCTATTGTAAGCTAAATCCTAACAATTGAGAGGAAATTGAGAGGTTGCCCTCATTCATTTTAAAATATGACTTAACATTTTCGAGACTGGTAATGCTTATATGCATCATCAAAAAGGTGAATGTGAAATTTGTTTTTGGCATCATTAATAAATACAGTAAACTCCCTCAAATCCGCATTCCTAAAATCCGCAACTCTCTAAAATCCGCACATATTTTACGGACGTAAACAATGAAACATTCAGCTTAGATGTAGGTGCAAAATTTGACTTTTTAGTTTTATATCAATATCATATATTTCCTAATTTGTAATTTTTGTTAAGGTTATTGAATTCATGTTTTTTCATGAAGAAAGAATAATTTATTTCTGAAAAAATAAAGATATTGCTGATATTATTGGTAATTACAATCTTACCAAATATATTTATGTATTAATTAAGCTTTTTTAGTTATTAAGTCTGGTTAAACCTCAAATAAAGCTTCATTATTTTATGATCTTGATGTGAATTAGTAATGTACCTTTCTGAGGGAAGTTTCATTGAATAATTTAGGAAAAACACATTTCATCTTTATAATGATTATTTAATTGTACATTATTGATTATTAATTTGACCTTTGCTTTTAGCATTTTTATCATTTTAAAAACTATCTAAATTTTTATTGTTTTAGTTTATTACTTATTTTAATATTTTAGCATGTTGTAAGCATTCATTATACTTTTGATTTCATTATTAATTACACACAAATTACTTTTTAAAAAATGTAAACAAAGCAATGACCAGAAATCCGCAGAATTCTAAAATCCGCAAAACCTCTAGTCCCAAGCTGTGCGGATTTGAGGGAGTCTACTGTAATTGTAATAATTGTCTTTTTTTAAACAGAACATTTTTTGGAATATCACAAATAAAGAAAACTGTTTGAAAAAAAAACAATGCTATCAGAATAAAATTTGTATAAGTGATGCAATCTTAAAAGGATAAACATACAAAACTTTATGCATGGCAAATACTCATTTTGGCTGATGTAAAATTGGCAATTTTTACAATAGACTTTTTGCTGAATAACAAACTGTCTTTTCAAGAGCACCCAGTAAAATTGATTGGTTTAAATATCAAAAGGTTTTGCAATTCTATTTTATAACTAATAGAATTAATGAGACAGGGGAGGCATAGTATTTAAAGAGTTACTTTATATTCATGGTTTGCATTCATTTCTGATTTTCATAAGTTAATGAAACAGTGCAATCAACTTAATTTTATGCTTCAAAATCACCTTATTTGTAGTTTATGAGGGCCTTCTGGCAGGCTGATTCAAAACTAGCTTTAAAAACAGCATTAGATACTGCTCTCATAACAGAAACAATAGTTTTCCCCTCCCCACCACAAAACAGGAGATAAAGAAAACACTAGATATATTTTAATCACTTAATTGTTCCAGAGAAAAAAAAAGGGGAGGGATACCTATTGAACTGGAAATCATCCCTTCTTTTAATTTATGCTAAAAATATAAGCTTCTATAAGTCTACATACTAAAATTATATTAAACCAGGGTTCGTTCAGACTCCTTAGAAACTATTTAGAAACTAAAACGTTCCCAAGTAGTACTTATAACTACTTAGATAAACAAAATACTCCTTAGAAACTCCTTAATTTGTATTGCGGCTTTTCACGCAAATGATATTGCTCCCTCCCCCCCCCCCCCCCAAAAAAAAAAAAAATAATAATAATTATAATAAAAAATCGCAATTGTAAAGCGCACGGTAAACCCTTTATACACGTCATTCTTCAGAAGCACAGCAGTGACTGGTTGGGATCATACTAATAGCCACCAAAGTGACCATAAGGAAAAGAAAAGTGAAAAGAATAATCCAGACAACCTCTAAGCTTCTAATTTAAAAAAGTGATTACACTGCTTAATTCCTTGACAGCTAGATATACAATTTTGATTTTTTCTTCATAATACTATTCATCATGCTCAATTTTGCTGATAACGGTGGATTCAGGGGTGATTCTCGTCCAAATATAATGAAATTTCCGAAAATTTAAGGCACCCTCTTCTGAAAATTGGAAATTGGGTTAATCGGGACAACAAGTTCTGCATAGTTCCAACTTGTACGGTTTTGTGCGCAGAGAAATGCAAATTTCATGAATGGATTGCCGAAAAGCACACATTTCGTCAATGTTTCATGGAAAAACGATGATTTCGTCACTTTGTTAGCTAAGTTTTTGTCAACGAACTTTGTCGAAAGATTGCTGAAAAACGTGAATTTCCTGTGCAGATTGTGGTTAAAACGGCAATTTCACCAAATATCGCAGGTAGAACACTAATTTCATTAAAAGATAGAGGGAAAAAATGCCATTTTCGATAAAAGATTGCTTACAAATATTTTGCCAAAAGATCATTGAAAAGAAAAAAAAAACGGCGATTTGATCAAAAGATCACAGAAAAAATGCCTATTTCATAAAAGGTCGTGGGGATAAAACGCCGTTTACAAGAAAAGATCGTGTAAAGATGCAAATTTTGTCTAAAAAATGCCAAAAAAACGTCGATTTCATAAAAAAAAATAATAATAAATAAAATAAATAAATAAATCAAAAACATGGAAAAACACCAATTTTGTCAAAAGATTGCAGGAAAACCTCCAATTTTGGCAAAAGATTGCAATAAATCACCGATTTTGCTAAAATATTGCAGATAAATTGCTGATTTCATCTGAAGATCGCAGGGAAGTGTCGATTTCGTCTGAAGATCGCAGATAACCCCCCTCCCCTCTCGCTGGGCTAACTCGCTGAATCCCTGCGGAATTGGGGTTGTGCAAGTGCAGACCACATAGATAACAACAAAAGTGGAAAGTCCTTAAAATTTTTTGGACTCCTTGGATTTTTTATGTATTCCTTAGATTTTTTCTTCCGAACTCTGTATGAACCCTGTAAACTCTGAAATTTTCTATACAAAGTTTTGCCATCATGTTTAGCTTTTACGATAAATTTTGTCTTAAGAATAATTATGAAGGTTTAAAGTTTCGAAGTTCTAACATTAAATTTGTTTGTAATTGTTACAAAACAGATCACAATGCAGATCGTTTTTAAAGAATAATTCAAGAATTATGCCAGAATGAGCTGTAAGTTTGGATTTGTATATTTAAAGCTTTTAGAAGTAGATTTTGTAAAAAGAAAAAAAAAAGTTATAGGTTATATTTCATAATTTTTTTTTCAAAATTTATTTATAAAAGGTATTTTTAAATTAATTTTTGGAAAAAAAATACAACATTCCTTAAAATTCAGTAAAAAAAAAAAAAAACCAGATACGTCAAAATTAGATGTTTATAATTGAAAATTTCTAAGTTTAGTACAATTTCAGCACTAAAATGACCCCATAAGCATATTTATTTTTTAAACATAAATTGAAAAAAAAAAAAAAAAAGTCAATTGGCTATCTTTGCTATCTGTATTGTTTTCAGTTTGTTGTTTGTATGTATTGTTTTCATTCTTTCCTAAGTTTTGATTTTTTTTTTTTTTTTTTTTTTTTTTTTTTTTTTTTTTTTGATTATTTTTAGGGGTTGGGAGTGATGGGCGAGGATAGTAAATTTGTAGAGATTTTTTTAATTTTATGAATGGGATGAAAAGTAAAAATGATAAAAATATTTTAATTCAAAATAATAAAAAATGTAAAAATAAACTTTGCAATTCAACAAGCATCCAGGAAATGCAGAAATCAAATGCTTTTTGCCAATAAATTTTGGCAGATTAGATCCTTTTTGGATAATCAATGTAAAAATATACAAGGCATTATGGAGCACACACTGAAAATATAAAACAAATTTTGAAAATATAGCAAATATATTAGTGGTGGGAGGCTTGAGAAATATAATCAGATATAAGGAAAAACAACATGAGAAATTATTTGAATAATAATATTTTTGAAATGTATTAATACCTTTGTAATAATAAAACAATAATAGGATAAAGCAACATGATAGTAAAATCTGTTCTGAGTTCTGAAACTAATAGTACTTTTGATTATTCTTTTTCTATTACATAAACACATTAAGTACCATTTCATAAAATTAATTTTAATAAGTACATTATTCCATCTTACAAAACTATAAATAAATACAATTCAAAATCCATACATAAATAAATCCAATAATACTTTCAAGTGGACTAGATTTTCTTAAAACATTCAAAAAACATAAATACTTTATATATTCTTGTGAATAAAGTTCTGGATACAGCAATAATAAGTTCTTAGTTTGATTGAATGATACTCAAAAGAAAATACCTTTATAAATTTTACAACTTTTTAAATATGTTTATAATTTTAAAAAATTGCATAATTTCATGTATTTTTCTGTTATTTCCTGTAAATCAAGAAAATAATTCAATATAACTACCAGGAAATACATATAAATTTCTAAAGGAGAAAAAGTAGAGATTTAATTTTCTCTTTATGATTTTGTACATTTTGAAAAATATCACAGCATATCAACTTTTATGTAAGTGAAATATTAGAGAATGGAAATAAGTAATACCATTTTATTTGCTGTCTTCTATGCAGATATGACAAATAACAAAAAACAGATCAATTTGCACACCATAAAATGACAAACTATGATATGCTTATGTTTAATTTTAAAACATTAGGTAAGGAGCAAAATAGCAATAATACAAAAGTCACTATATGTTAACCCAAGTGTTACAAAATAAATAAGTCCAGTCTGTTATGTGTAATATATATCAGAACCTGCAAGGAAATAGACAATAAAATAGAGGTGCATAACCTGTGGCCCGCGGGCCACAAAGCTACCACTATTTTCACGCAGAATAAGTTTCCTTATAATAATGACAGAAACTTTGCTATTAAATAAAACAAACATCACTATTCAAATATTCTGGTAGCAAACAATTTTCTGACAAAAAAGTTGTTCATCACTACAATAAAAGTTTAATTAACATTTTCGAATCATATCCAAAATAGAACAACTGAACATACAAAATTTTTTCTTAAAGAACTTGAATTGAAATTAGGCTTAGGAATAAAAATTAAGAAAACAAAATAATCATTAAGGCTAATCACAGAGTAAGGCAGCTAATCACAAGTTTTTCCATTTGGTGACTGTTTTGAATACAGAAAAACCACTGCCTATATTTATTCAATTATTAAAATATGATGAATACTCCTATCAATTCTCTCAATTTAAACAAAATCTAAAAATGCACTGCAGATGATATAATTATTTGCTTAAATATTTTAAAGAAAAAGTATTTAAAAAAAAATCTGATTAAAAAACTTTTCTTTTTCTTTTTCTGAAGCATGTTATGTAATGTTCAACTCAAACAAAGAAATCGTGATTCATGGGCTTGCTTAAAATTTGTAGATTGGTATATGATTCAATACAATACAGTAAGTTCTTAAGAAATGTTCTCAAGAAATTTTATTGTTTACATTTATGATGATGTATGGATTTTAGGTGCTTGTGGATTTTAGGGAGTCCACTGTTTTTATTATAGTTACTTTGCCGGATTACTGCCTGCACTGGCAAGTTTAGTTGTTTAACGATGTTATAATAATAAAATAAAAGAGACTTATTATTGTATTTTAAAAGCATCTTATTTTAATAATAATTTGATAAGTGATATTATTCTCCAAAATCAATTCTATTTATTAAATTTACAGTACAAAATGTAAGGCAACTGTTTAAATATGAATAAATAAAGACAGGAAGTAAAATATTAATATACGGAAAAGGCAAAGATAGAATCAACTACAATCCACTTAAAAATGAGGTGTGTTAAACACTGATTCTTGGATACACATTTGTCAATACAGCATAAGTAAATGCATTAGTGACTGTAAATTAAAAGTTTTTAAAGAGGTATTAATAACTTCAAGGGATATCTTATGTCTTTTCTCTTGAACCAACTTACATAACTTTAAGCAAACCAATGATTTTAATATTTAAGCTTTTTCTTGTGAATAAATATACTAATAAGTGCAAATCTAAAACTAAGACACTTGAGCAAAAAATTTTGTTCAGTTTAACATTATTAAACTTTATTGAATTCAGGGGGAAAAAATTGTGTAATGCAATATATTTTTACTTATGTATTTTTCAATTTGCAATGGCAGATGTTAAAATTAGAAATTATTTTTTATTAATTATTGAAAGCACACTATTTTTTAGAAACACATTTAAAATCTTATGAAACCTTGTGAAAACTAGTGATAAGACTTTTCATGTTTTATAATAAGCAATACCTGTAAAAAAATTAAATATATATATATAACAACTTAAGTTCATAACCAGAAGAGAAAAAATATAGAAATATAAAAAAAATAATAAATAAAAAAAATCATGTCATAAAACCAAGAGAAACTATATTTTAATTTAGTCAAAAATGAATATACAAAGAGCTAAATAAAAAAAATCCTTTAACCATTCATAGCAATAACAGTCTTAAACTTTAAAGTCATAAACACAAACTATATTTTAATTTAGTCAAAAATGAATGTACAAAAAGCTAAATAAAAAATCCTTTAACCATTCATAGCAATAACAGTCTTAAACTTTAAAGTCATAAACACAAACTATATTTTAATTTAGTCAAAAATGAATATACAAAGAGCTTAAATAAAAAAAACCTTTCACCATTCATAATTTTAACAGTCATAAATATAAAAGTTGATATCTCTTCAGATTTAATATAAAAATAGCGAAATATCTTCAAAAAATACTGTGGCACTTACATATGAAAAGCTCAATTTAAAAGTTAATGTGTTACGTATGAAATATATGCAACTTTTAGTTGAATATGGAGGAAGATATCAACTAAGAGTTCATTTCAACTTGCATAGTCCATATTAATTCTGTATCAGTTGAAATGATAACTTCTTCAGCATCAACATCAAATTTGTTGCTGGTGCTTATTAAACTACCAAACTTCATTTTGTCATTGGCTGAAGGGGAAAAATATAATAAATAAATAACAAAAATAATACAATACAAATTAATAAAAAACACTAATTAAATAAAATAAAAATAAATAATATAAATCACAACTAAAACAAAATACTCTTGTGTAATTTATTAAAAAAGTATAATATCTCATAATTTAAAATTTTCAATATAATAAAAATTTGATATTGGTTTTGATGAATAATCAAATTTGATTTCTTATTAATATTCAAAAAATGAATCCAAGTCCATCTCTATCATTTATCTTAAGAAAATGTATAAGACAGGGCTGCCAGCTACTTTGGTACAAAATAGTAGGGACTTAGGGACCTAATGGATTAAAAATTAGGGACTTTTTAGGGACCAAAAGTCTGAAATAGGGACCTTTTAGGGACCTGAAATATAAACATAATATTTATACAAATCAAATACAATTTTTAACAAATAAAAGCCTTTTTTTTTTTAAACTTTTATTTAATCAAATATAATATTTACAAATTTCTTAAATTAACCTTCTTTAGATTTGTTACTCATAAAGTTTGTAATTGAATTATTTTTCCTTTTTTACTTTCAGTTCCTTGTTAGCTGTTATACCAGCTTCAATCAAATTTTAACCACTTTAGCTTCAGTTAAATTTCCTTTTTCTAAAGCAATTTTTAACCTTTCATTGCCTTCATCGATCAATTTGTCCAATACAGTTACTTCTTCATTCACATTTTTGTTTAAATCTTCCAAAATTTTGTCAAGAACTACAATTGTACTTTTACCTTTTTTAGCTTCTTTTTTTTTTCTGATTTCTTCCTCTTCTGTAGCTTTTTCCACTTCAAGTTGTACTTTCCTTTTTCTCTCTTTTCATTTTCTAGGTAACTTTGATAGTTTTGATATGCAATATTAGCCTTTTTTATCATTTTACTAGTTACTGGTACTAGAGCTGTGTGGTTTTCATAATGATGTCTTAAAGCATCTGCTAAGTTTAGCCTAGCATTTAGCATCCATTCTTTCATAGAGGCCTGGTCTTCGGAAAGAATTTGATGTGAAAACGAAAATCCTCATTCTACATCTGCACTGCCATGGTACAAACTGAGGCTACTCTCCAAAATAAAGAGAGATTTGGATATTTTAATCCTCCCTTTTCCTCTTTTGCGTTAATAGAAGTAGCCCAAAATGAATCAATCCTATTTACTTCAGATTCTTCTTGACTGAGCTTGCAAATTTTCCATTCATCCAAGAGGGCATCAATTTCAATGTTTACATGCAATTTTTGTGCAAGTTTAGCAATATTTTTAAAACTTTTCAGAGTACTTTTGAATTCTGGGTTTAAGCAACTGAGATATTTCAAGTTTTAATTTTGCAATATATCCTTATTGTAAAGATATTTACCAGAAGCTATATAATGATGTTGCACATCTCTTAAAACATAACCTTTATCTTTTTCAGATAATTGCAAAAACTCTTTTTGCAATTCTTTATTAAAAACAATATCTCTTGGAGAGATTAAATTTTTACTCTCAAAGGGATCTTGACTGATATCATTCTTCAAAGATTTAATGGCTGACTGTTTGCAAATATGCACTGCGACTTTAATGATAAGGCATTTTATTTCATTGTACACTAAGTGGATCAGAGGATCTTCCCTTTGAAAAAGTGCAGTAAACTGGGTAAATAGTTTGGTACTAGATACAATAAACAGTAACTGACATTTCATTGTTTTCTCCTTCAAATATTCAACAATTTTTTTGTAGCTGACTGTATTTAGTGTCCTTTGTTCTTTTCTAGATGGAATATATTTTAAGAAATACTCATGGAGACAACTTCATTGTTCTAACAATCAATTTGCTGCAGATTCCAGAGTTAACCATCTGCTTGGCACATGTTTCATAAATCTATGTGCAGGAACACTTAGTTTTTCCTGTATAAAACTAAAATCTTCCCACCTGAATGGCCAGTCATTAAAATAGTTATATACTAAAATAATAAAATCAGACTCATCACATCCATCAGGCCTAGAAGTGACTTTTTTCAAAAATATTGTAGGAAATTTAGGAATTTTTTTGAAAAAAATATAGGAATTTTATAAGAAGTTTCATTTATATGTAAATATATTGACACATGTTTTAATATATTAACAAATGTATCAACACAGACATCAACATTGTAAAAACTATAACATAAATAAACTATTTTAAGTTCATTCCTGACTATTTCAGAAATTTTTAGCACACCTAGGATTAAAATACTGGTTTCAGGAATAGTATGCTTTTTTGTTTTTTCTAGCAATATTTAACACTTATTACAATTATTTTCTGAATCATCACTTATAAATTTGCATTTATGAACACAAACATAATTGAAATAAAGGTTATAAATGATTTTTTTGTAATAAATTTAAATGAAATGAGTTTCTGTAGGAAAAGAAATTCAAAGTCCTAAAAAACCCTGACATTCACGGCAAATTTTATGAAAAGTTACAGCAAAGAGGGAGAGAGGAAATCCTTCCCTACATTAATTATACATTTTTTCAACAACATTCCCAGGTTTTTTTTTTTTTTTTTTTTTTTTTTTTGTAATGCTTTGATGGAATTTGCATTTTCCCTTAGATACTTAGGGGAAAATACCACCTTTCTCATGATCTTTTAAAGTAAAAGTTTTTAAAAACTTTTTTTTTTTAATTCGTTGGTAAAATTTGAATTTTTTCTGCAATATAGACAAAAATCGTGTTTTTTTTCGCTATCTTTAGATGAAAAATGGGTTCTTTTCACAATCTTTAGACAAAAATTGCTTTTTTTTTTTTCGCGATCTTTAGACGAAATTCCCATTTTTTTCGCACTCTTTTGACGAAAATTGCACTTACCTCACAATCTTTTGGCAAAAGTCGCGTTTTCCTTGCAATTTTTTGGCTAAAATAGAGTTTCCTTGAGATCTTAAGACAAAAATAGCATTTTTCTAACGATCTTTTGACAATAACCATGTTTTCTTGAGATTTTTAAACAAAATTGGGTTTTTTTTTACAACTTTTTGATGAAAAATGCATTTTTCTCACAATCTTTAGATGAAAATAGTGCTTTTTTCGCAATCTTTGGACGAAAACTGCGTTTTTCTTGCGATCTTTCAACAAGAAGTGTGTTTTTCTTGCAATCTTTTGATAAAAATCCCGTTTCTTTTCAATCTTAAAACGAAAATTGCAGTTTTTCACAGTCATTTGTCAAAAATCTCGGAAAAAATTTCCTTATGAAAGTAGCATTTATTCACGACCCCTAGACGAAAATCTCGTTTTTCTCGCGATCTTAAGCAAAAATTGCGTTTTCTAGCGATCTTTTGATAAAAATCGCATTTTTCTCGCGAAATTTTGCCGATAAAGGTGTTTTTTCGAGATTTTTTGAACAAAATTACAGGTTTTTTCAGGACTCTGACCAAAATTGCAGGGTTTTTTCACTACAATTTTTTCATTTCTTCCACTATGATCAGTTCAATCATCTACAATATTAAATTTTTAAAAAAAAGTAAATTTTGATAAATTTTGGTAAAACGTAAGGAAAAAATTAACTTAGACACAGTATAGATAAAAAAAGGGACTTTTAGGGACCTCTTAGTGAAAATAGGGACTTTTAGGGACCAAGTTAAAAAATAGGTACCTTTTAGGGAAATAGGGACCAACTGGCAGCCCTGATAAGAGAAGAACTCAAAAATTTTTAGTAATTTTGATATCATTTGAATTTAAAAGATGTACTAAATTTTTTTTAATTTTTTTCTTGGACATTCTCTTGAGATGGATCTTAGAATATTAATGTACTTATTTTGATTCTGAGATATAATATGAAATCAAATTTGATCATTTATCAGCATCAAAGTCAAATAATATAAAAATTATACTAAAAACAGTTTTTGTGTTTAGTTTTTTTTTTTTTTTTAGCACTTTTATTTTAACACTTTACCGACCAGTAGCGGTTCAAACATACTATGCCCTTTCACCACCCGTTCAGCCGCAGATCGTTTGAGACACTGGCTTGGTTTCGGCTTAGACTGACACGCAGGAATATGTGTGCTTTTCTTAAACTCTGGTAAAATTGTATGCTTTGAGTTATTCTAGGGTAACAAAATTTAATAAAATTATTTACTTTAATCATATTAGTGTTAAACAATATTTATTTTATCTATTACAATTGTTTTCAGTTTATTATTTACATAAAATATACCATAATCCATATAACAATATTTGTCAAAAAAAGAAGTTGTTTAATATTTTTAAACACTATGATAGCACTCGAAACAGTCACCTTTGTGTAATGGGATGTTGCAGTATTTACAAGCAAAACCTGTTCTGCTTAGTTTTTTTTTATTTGCACAAACTCTGCATTGTTGTAGGGGTTTTTTACATTGACCGCTGGTCACTATATTTATCAGTTTATGCTTTCCGAAATTTGCCAGTCTTCCGGGATGTGGTTCTTGTGGGTTCGGAATTAGGTAGATCCTTACCTTGTTCTTCAGTTTCACTGTCTTTTATCAATGAAAGTGCCGTTTTGTGCAGAAATTTTTTATATGTAATCTTCTGTCCGTTCAGAGTTGTATATACTTTGAAGGAGTTAAAAAGTGCACAATGGATGAAGAACATTACGGCATGTTTCGTCCATTTTTTTTTGTTTTCCTAAAAATGGAGCAATAGGACAGATATTGATCTGCGCGATCTACGCCCTTCATATATTGATTATAATCTATTATTGAAATAGGTTTCTTTATGGGGCAACCTGATGTCCTGCTTCTGTTTCTAGATTCCGCCATTTGCACAGAATGTATTGTCGATATCATGTTCACATTCCTTTTGTCATTATTCCATACTTGTAATAAAATATGGCCATTTCTAAGAAATTGATGTTGGTCACTTGAAAGCTTGACCGTTTGAAGTATTTGAGGAAGACCTCTGTTTTTTCAAATCGTCCCACACACTCACAATTTATTAAAAAAAAAAAAAAAATTAGCTAAGGTAACACCCCCAGTAATTGGCATGCACCAGTGATTGGCACATTTTACAAACATGTCCTAAAAAAAGATTTATATCCAGTCTTTTAAAAATTCAAGACCATATATCAGTTATATGCTCATTTACGTTAAAGATTATAACCTTGATTTATTTTACAAGATGACAATAGAGCCGTGGAAAGAGAAACAAATCTGGCTTGTATCAAATTAGCCATTTTGTTGCAAATTCTTGTTCTTTGGCTTAAGGAAGGCATGCTTTTCAATTCATTATTATCTGATTTATAATATATTTTAAATTTTAATTGACAACAGTTTTGTTTAGTTAAAAGGGTTACTTTAATTGTGTAAAAGTATTTTCAACACAAATATTTGGATTTCTGAATTAATGATAGTTGCCAATTAATGGTGCTTCAATTTTGCTAGTTCCGAGTAATTGGCACCTATTCCAATTACAAGGAATTCGCAAGGAATTTGAGATTAAACCATTTATTTTGGAAGTACTTTTAAAATTATAGACTAATTTTGTCTATCATTTGTTTTTATTTGAAAATATAAATTTTATCAGTAATTGGAATCCATTAAAGCTTCATATGACAATTACTGGGGACAGCATGACAATTACTGGGTATTAATGTAAGTATATAGTATTGTTTTAAAGTGTTCACATTTCAGATTAATATGCTGATTTCTTACTCTCAAAAACCTGAAATATGGCATCTTCATCTACAGTAAATTAATTTAAAGCGATTAAACCCAATGCAAAATGTAAAGTTTTTTAAAAATATAAACATATGCCAATTACTGGATCACAAGGTGTCATACATTGGTGCTCTAGGTGCCAATTACTGGTGATTTCAGCAACTTTTTATAAATATATTTTTATAAAAATACTTTTTCAATTTTTTTTTGCTTTTAGTGGGCAAAATAGATGCACAGATATGCATTCTTTGATTTAAAAATATTTCCAAGTAAATAGCTTATTTCTTTGTAATGAAAATTTAAGTAAGTTTAACGACAAATCCTTAATGTGCCAATTACTGGGGATGTTACCCTATGTTGACACTATTATAATAATTATCTTGATATATATGGTGCCACATGTTCTTATATGGTCCAATGACCGATAATACTGTCTCTTCTAATTTTTTTCCATCAGCGGCATACACACAAAAGTTGGACACTTATCCTGTACGAGCTTCAGACAGCACTCTAACCAGTATTCCATATTTTGTTATTTTTGCCGGATTATATGTTTTGATTGACAGTCATCTCTCCATGGAATTAAACATTCATCTAGAGACAATTGTTGATCTGGTTTATATACGTTGTTAAATTTTTCCTTGAAATAATCAATGACAGGCTGGACCTTCATCAATCTATGCGGATTGGGAGAAATATCATTATTATTACAAAAATGCCAGCTTTGCATTATTTGTAAAAATCTGTTCCGGCGCATAACCTTCGAGAAGAAAGGTGTTTCTATAGATGGGTCTGTAGACCAATAATTGTAGAGAACGTCCTTCTTTACTTGTCCCATGAGAATGATCAGGCCCAAAAATTTCTTCATTTCAGTCACAGTAACGTCTTTCCATTTTTTCATTTTTGATGTCATTCTGTATTTTTCCACAATTTGATAATGATATCTATTAGACTTCCTCACGAAATGCTCAATCATTTCACTTCCAATGAATCAATTCACAATATCCATTACTCTTTCGGAGGAACTTGGCATAATTTTTTACGCCAGATCTGCCTTCGAAAAGGTTCCAAAATTTTACTCTTGCCGTTCGTTGACCATGTATCAATGTTGTCTTCAACATTATTATTCATGTTCTCGTCTTTTGAATCGCTGTATATTAGCAGAACAGGACATCGCTTTCAAATGGCTATACTACTGCTATCACTTTTGTCATCAGTACTACTGGCTGAACAACAGTCAAGACAATCTGACAGGTCGTCGAGATAAAACTCGCCGAGACTATCCTTTACATTCATTTCTAAGGGCTAAAGCTTATAAAAAAGCACCAATTATCTGAATAAAGAATGCGAAATGCTTGCTGCTTGTCAAATCCAACCTAACCAAATCTAACAGAAAGATCAAAAGTCGATTAATCGACGACCGGTCGGTAAGCGCCAGGGAGCAAACGTTGAATAATTGACGGTCGGACGGTAAGTGCTAAAAAGCAAACATCGATCGGTGTATCGATTAATCAACGGCCGGTCGGTAAAGTGTTAATAATTTTAATTTAATATTTTTTTAAAATATATAAAATTAAAATATAGCTTCAAATTATATTTGAAAAATCCACAAGAAAAATTAAGTTTTAAAGTAACACAAGACTTATAATACAAGATGTTTCATAAGTCTGCATAAGTTTACATTTCAAAATTTCATTAAAAATTAAATCATTGTAGTGGATAATTAATTACTCTAAGATTTAAAAAAAAAAGTTAAAAGAATCATACATTTATGATCAAAAATTGAAAAAAATCATAAAGAGTTAATGAATCATCATATTGGTGTGTGATTTGCAACATTAGGCTTGACAAATGGCTATATATGATATATTTTACAAAGAAATAGAAATACATTTTTCTTTTTGCTGTTGGGGGGGGGGGGGGGGGGGATTGTAACAAAAAATTCCAATCGCAAGGTAAGTTTTATAGTCAGTGCTTAGCCCTTTAATATCCACACCACTTTTTTCAAGTATGGACGTTTTTATCAGTTTTTACGGTAAATGTGTATTTTTATATTCCACATTAATGTCGTCTTACAACATTACTTTTCACATGACCACATGCATCATATGTTCTAAATGTTAGTTTTTTTTTTTTTTTTTTTTTTGGGTACTGGAGCTTATTTCTGGTGCTTTATTTTGATTTTATTGATTATTTAAAGATTCGTCAGAATTCTATCAGAGCTCATAAATATGGCACTTTGGAACTAGGTTGGGACAATGATTTATTTAAAAAAAGTCTTTATATAAGATTTTTTTTTTTTTTTTTTAAATAACAAATACATATTTTAATTGTAGGGGAGAGTGGGGATACTTGAGCATAGGGGATACTTGAACCACCCCTATTATTTCTACAGTTGGTTAATTTTTCTTTCTAAAACTGGCAATATGGTAACATATTTATAGTTCTGAACATGTAAAAAAGAAATCACATACCTTGGAATAGCAAATTAAAATAGCAAATAATACTTTCAAAATGATACATACCTTGGTACCATTTTGAAAGTATGGTGATTAATAGTTGTTTTTCCCTATCTAAAGTAAATATTTAGGTGCAAGGTTTTTTTTTTTTTTTTTTTTTTTTTTTTTTTTTTTTTTTTTAATTAAAAGTTTTGTTTAAAGTTGCAATCATATGGATAAATTTAATAAGTATAATTTCAATTGTATTTTTAATCTAAACTAGTTCAAATAGCTGCATGCTTTACTTAGTAAAACTCTGATAAACAAAAATGGTGGTAATGGGGATACTTGAGCCATGGCTCAACCATCCCCACTAGGATATCAGACATGGATGAAGCAAACAAAAAATAAAATTGCATCCTTATATTCACTAATTGATATTTTTTTCTTTAAAAAATAATGACTTAGAAAAAAATGTTTAAAAATGTATCTTTTTTAATGAAAATATCCATTTTATTTTTCATTTTGACTAAAAAAATAGCCTGTTTAGATAAATGTAAACATAGTTTTCAAATTAATTTTTATTACATAAATTTTTTTTAAACTATTTTAAAATTTTTTATCTCTAATACTTCAATCAGTCAGGTCCAACATATTAAAATGTTTATTTTTTAATATAATATATTAAGATTAATATTTTATAGTGAAATTCTAACATCATCTGTTACTGTAAGTTTTTTTAATCAAAGAAATGACTATTGTCACCAACAGAGGGCACTACTGAGTTACCATGTAGCTAAAAGTAAAAAGATTTTGCAATGATCCTTCGATCACCAGCTATAACGACAAAAAATTATCGTATTACTAGCTTTGTTTTCTCAATTGGTTTTGAAGGACTTTATGTATCATAATTCATCATCCTGTAAAATATTTATGCAAAAATAAAGCGAAAAAAATTACTTTTGTAGGTTTTTTTCCGTACTGGCCCAAGTATCCTTTCACTATGGCTCAAGTTTTCCCTCCATGGGGATACTTGAGCCACGATGTTAAAAAAAAAAAAAAAAAAAAAAAAAAAAAAAGTAAAAATTAATTAGACATAGAAAAATAAGTCAAAATTAATTGAAAGTGGTTTTCAGTTGAAGAAAAATTATCAAATTTTCATTTTCAATATTTTATTTTGTTCTAAGAAATTATAAGAAATTTAAAATTTAAAAAGTGGCTCAAGTATCCCCATCTTTCCCTACTTTGGAAAGTTTCATTTTCGATGATACTAAACAATATTTTCAACAAGTAATTATTTTATCTTCCTCATAGAATTTGAAATACTACTTCTTTAAATACATTTAAAAAGGCAGCCACTACAATAAAATGACAAGACCCAATTTTATTTATTACTAAAATAACAAAATATAAATTTTTTCTATCAATTCTACAAGAGCCAAAATCTTAATAAATTTGTAAAAGCTTTTTTTATTCAATGCAAACTGTAATAAGATATAAATTGTATGTAATAAGTTAAACATTATTAAAAAAAGAAAAAAATGCATACCACTTTTTTTTGTACTGCAATACATGCCATTTAAATGAATAATTCAGAAGCAAAATTGTATATAATTATTGATCAATTACAATGTCCAGAAAAATCACATTGATTTTTATTTTTAGTAATTGAATGAAAAAAAGCAACTGATTCTTTTATAATTTCTCTCACAAGCGGTAGCGCATTACACTTTTGAATGTTTTGTTTGGTTATGCTGTTACAAAAGCAAGAAATCGCATAATAAAAATAAAGAAATAAGTTAGAAAATAAATTATACATGTCAATAAAATTTAATGATAATTGCAAGCAGAAGAAATAAATAAAGATGTTTAAAAAATATACATATCATTTATTAATAAAGAAACAATATAAATATTTTATAGAAGAAATATTAAGCCTGATATAGTGCAAGAAGAATAAAAAAAAAAAACTTTTTAAAAAGTAACCGAACTTCATATTCTATATTTTTCAGAAAATTCTTTATGTATGAAATAGCTTTCTCAAGGTATATAATTTTTCATTTCTCAATGTTTGGCTTATTCTATTTTCAGCCATTTTGTATATTTATCATTACTAACATAAATATTTTTATCACCAATAAATTTTACTGGATTGTCCTTAGATATATTATTAAATTTGCGTTATAGAATTCTCCAATACTCAAATTCTCATTCTTAAATATGTACTTTTAGTTAGAAATTAAAAAGTCATTCTATTTTTACTATAGTAAAAACAATGCCAAATAGTATTACAACTATTACTTTACAAATTAAAATGTTATTTTAAAATTATACATGAGCTTAAAAGCGAATGTAAAATCAAAATCATAAAAATTTATTCTGTTTTTTTAAATTATGAAGTAATTTTCAAGCAACAGACTAAACATCTCACACACCTGTTTTTTTTTTTTTTTAATAACATGATAGCACAATAAATCTAGCACATTAAAAGGCATAACAAACAATATTTACTTAAATTCCATTTTAAACCTTTAGTGGTAACATTTGTGCATTCTTTTCCTAAAGGAATTAATCCAATATTGCAATTCCTCATTGTATCAGGTACTTTAATTTTGTGAGATCCCTATATAAAAAAAAAGATACTCTTTAATATAAAGAAATAAACAAGGTCAAAAATATAAAATAATTAATTGAACAATACATTTTCACGAAATATTAGGCAACTTTTATTAAAAATACAGAGTAAAAGATGCAGATTGCAATTATTAAACATTGGCAGGGGTCTGTCCAGACTTTTCTCACAGGGTCCTGTTTTTGTGGAATTGTGAATTTTTTCTTATGTTTGTAAAAATTCTAGTCAGAATTTTTTGAATTTTAAATTATTGATGTTTTCAGGTTCTATTTTTCATATATAAAAAGCGTAGTCATATGCTTTTTGGTGAGTTCAACTGCTTATTTACAAGCCAGATTTTATTATTAAATGATTAAATTTGTGAAAAATTCAATTTGAAGGTGAAAACACTCTGTGAAAGGTCTATTTAAGAGAAATAATTTTGTGAAGGGTCCTATTTTGGGATAAAATGTTTTGTGAAGGGTACCATTTGGGGATAAAAAAAATTTGTGAAGAGTCCCATTTTAAGATAAATTATTTTGTGGAGGGTTCTTTAAAGGACCTAAAATTTTCCTAAAGATATCCCTGATTGGACACAATGAAAAGACACATATATTTAAAAAATATCAAACAGGCATTTAAAATAAACACACACAACAATGTTTAAAATAAGAATTGAATTTTAAGGGAGGGGGGGGGGGGTATTGTAACTGGAATTCTTAATTCTTTTTTACTTGTGACAGCTACATATTTATTTCAACCATTGCAATGTCATCTAGTTTTTTTGCATCATTAAAAAATACGGCAAAGTCTTAAAAATCTGCACAATTTCGAAGCAAGGTTTTGCAGAATTTTGAATTGTACATATTTTACATAATTAATAAGGGGTAAGGCTGAAAATCATCAATGAAATATTTTGTTAGCAGAAAAGCATTAATGATTTTTTTTTTCTGTTTGGAGCAAAGTTTTGCAAATGATTGAACAGCTCAACATGTTTTATTTGACTGCTTTAAATAATTCTTGATTGTTTCCTTGAAATTTTTTGACATAGTTAGTAATTATTTTCTGCAACCAATCAACAAAATGTACGATTTATTTCTATGACTGATTATTGATGAAATTCACAATATTTTATCTAGACCACTTGATTTTGTAGAATTAAAAGACAAACAATTTGAAAAAAAAAATCATGGAAGATAGAATCACATGCTTATAAAAGAATTTAAGGAAGTAAAAATCTTGCACATCATTTATCATTATGCACAATTTTCCTATTTTGTGCCATTTCATGCAATCCTGCATGTTATTTCAAACCCTGGTATACATTTATATAATAAATTTTTATTCATTTTTACCTTAATTTCCAAATGTTTACAATATTTATCTTTCTCCTTGTTTCTTAATAATATCTTACGTATCATATTTTAATCCCATACTTTTAAGTAAGTACTTTTTTTATTTCTTATTCTAAAAACCATAATTTGTTAAAAGAGACACTTCTTTGTAAAAATTCCCTAATCTATTTTATTCCTTCATATTTAAGACATTAAATTTCTATTCCTTTAGAATGTTTTTAATACCAATTAATTTTTTTTTTATTACAATTATTCTTCAATATCCCAGCATCCTTTTTACCTGTAATTCCTGTTTCAATTTATTTACCTTTTCTTTTCTTGACAGTTAATAAAAAGTACCAACTTTATGTCATAATTTGCCTACCTTACTCATCGTTTTCGACTCGCCATTAGGTGTGTCATCTCCGCGTGCGGTTCAAAAACCATAGTAAACCAAGTCTATATACAGGGTGTTTATAAAGTCCCGGACCCTTTTTGATGTTTAATAACTGAGAAAATAATAAAGATAGATTAAAATTAATAACATAAATGGTTAGATAGACTCAAAAAGTTTCATGACCCTTGTCAATGAACTTCCACATGTGCCCCCTTTGTCGCACTGAGAATATCAAGTTGATAGTTAATTTCACGCCAGGACATGTGGACGAAGCTCTTCTAGTTGTGGAAATACGAAGTTTTCCAACATGTCTAAGTATACGACTGATGAGACCGTCTTTTCTGTAAAAAAGAAAAGCCCAATGACTCGGTCATGCATTAGATTACAGCATTAGACTTAAAAGCCGGAATTAAAACAGCAATAGCCTCTGTGGATGCCAACATGCTTGCCGCTACCTGGTGTGAAATTGACTATCGACTTGATATTCTCTGTGCGACGAAGGGGGCACACTTGGAAGTTCATTGACAAGGGTCATGAAATTTTTCGAGTCTATCTAACCATTTATGTTATTAATTTTAGTCTATCTTTATTATTTTATGAGTTATTAAACATCAAAATGGGTCCGGGACTTTATAAATGCCCTGTATATATGGTACTACTTGGTTATTCTGTCGACCAAAAAACTATTGCAAAAAAAAAAAAAAAATAAATAAATAAAGTGCCAATAATGGATGATTGAGAATGTCACATTCAATGACATTAAAAACGATACACATGTGTAAAACATCATTAAGTGGTTCTTAATTCCATTTTTTATTTGTATTTTTATTCATGTTTTACTAATTTATTTGTTTTTCCGTTATTTAAAATAAAAATTATGTCAACATGTGTAACTTGGCTATTAGTTAGGCGATTTTTATAATTTGGCGAAAATAGTCGATAGGATAACCAAGTAGTATTTTATATATATGTATGTATATATATATATATAGATATAGATAGATAGAGATAGAGAGAGAGAATCTGTTTAGATGGTGTATAAAATCTGTTTTAATTACTCCCACAGCAAATCAAGTCTGTTTTCACATACTTTCTCATATATGTCATGTGTTTACAGACTTGGTTTATTGTAGGAGTGGATATAACAGATTTTTTGCAACTTGTAAATGGACAATCTCTTTTTTTTTTTCAAAAACACACTTGGTCTACTAAGAATATTAGCCCCTCATATGTTAATTATGATTTAAGATAAGTTTTCAGAGCATCAGGTATTTTCATAAAAAATATTAATTTTTGTACTACATATATAAATATACAAACATGTTCCACATGAATATGATCTAAATTCACTATGTATGATTTTGACTGCTAAGACAGACTACGTTAAAGGTAGAATTTATTTAAATTCTACATTTTTGAAATATTTAAATTACAAAAGAGAAAATATATCTGTGTTGTTAAAAAAATAAATGAGAGAGACTGCTAAAACTAATAAAAACAGTAATAATAATTACTTCTGTTAGTAACCAAGTCAAAGCCTTATTTCCAAGAATAAATACTGGTATGGAAGTCCACTGCATGGCAAGATATAAAGTATTTAAATTACCAAATATATGATCAAGCCGTTCACCATTTCTCACAATAGTTACAATTGATGAAACCTGCATTGATAAAAAAAGAAAAAAATAATGTCAGATAATTGTATTAAAGACTTAATTATATTTAAGAAGATAAATTCTGAGACTTAAAACTACAAACCTTCAAATCATTTTCACCTAAATACTTCACTGCTAATTTCAATGCTTTTGTGAAATCAGTTTCATCTTGATCTGGAGTTGGAATTATATTGACACCCTACAAAATATTTGAAAAGAAACTGAAACCATTTAATGAGAGGTAATTTAAATAACAATAAATAAAACATGAAATTGATTTAAATATATATTCAAATAAAAGTTTGATATTTTAATTTCTAAAACTTTGACGTATTCCAAATAGAGGCAAACAATTATTTTAGCATAATTTTATTAAATGCTTTTCCTTCAAACTAGCAAATTAACAATTAAATATACATCATAAAATAATACCAACTGCCTGTTTAAAAAAAAAAACACTGTTTTTTTAAAATTTTAGTTTAAGCCAATAGCTTTTTTAATTATTGCAGTTGTAATATAAGACATTTGTTATATTTTTAATAGATGAAATAAGATATATTTTTGTGGCAAACCTCAATTGTCTGGCAACTTATCAAAACATCTGCTATGATCCACAAGTAGATTGTGGCCTATAAGTTAGGAATTGCTGTTCGACACCAATAATTTATAAATAATTTAGTACAATAATAATAATAAAACTTACCTTTTCTTTGAAGAATTTTAGGTTTTCAGGTGTAATAGAATCAAAATCTCCACATAAAATGTTTGGCAGTTTAAAATTATCTTCAAATATTCCTTTTAAATGATTAGCACCACCATCAACTGCAATTCGTACAGAAGCTAAAATAGGACCAAAAATTAATGAAACATATTTATATATTAACCACTTAGTTATTGCAATTTCACATTTCTTATGCAATTTGCCTGTTAAATGAGTAATCAATTTTGGGATTAGTCTAGATCATGGTCGGCAAATCTATGGCATGCGTGCCTTAAGTGGAATGCAGTGAATTATTTTCAGCATGGTATAGATTTATTTCTCAAATCAAAAGAAATTAAAATATCTTGAATAAAATAATAAAATAATATTGAAATTAAACGAAATATATAAATTTTGACTAGCTAGATTTGTCTGAATTCAATTTGTTCTATTGGTAGTCGTTGTCAAACAAAAGGCTAAAATTATGATGATAAATCATAATTTGATTAATTATTTATTACCTAGCATAGAACAACAGAAACAATACTTTTAATTTACTTTATAAAATATACCACCAAATATTACACTTATTTTTAATTAAAAAATAAAACATTTTGATTAATTAACTTTTTTTGTCTCTTGGCACGCCTAGATCATGTAAAGTATATTTTTGGAAAAAGTTGGCACACTAATGCAAAAAGGTTTGCCATCCCTAGTCTAGATTGTTAAAATTTCCCCCAAAACATACCTTCTATAGTGTGATTTTACAGCTTTCATATTTTACACCTGAGATAATTCACATTCTTAGTATGATATAGTTATGTTTCCTTACTGTAAAATATATATCATTTAAAACACACTTTGCATCCTTGTTTTCGACACTTTTTCATGAAATTTAATTTCAGCACCTAATGTTCTAAATATTTAATTTTAAAATTAACCTAAAAAGCAAACTAAAAATGCAATTTTAAATTGGTGTGAATTTTTTTTTTCTCTGTACGCAACACATTTTTATTTAATCAAGTTAGCTCATAATGCTTGATAAATAGATGAAGAGAAAAGAAAAAATTATGCAGTTGTGGTTGGTAGTAATATAAAACTAAAAAATATCTCCAAATTGTTATTTACTATAGAAGAAGACAAAAGTAGTTAATAATTTTTTTAATTGTTATTTTACAATTTCATTTGATGTTGTTTTTAAAGGAAATTACAGTGTGAAAAAATTTCTTCATTAAACAAAATATTTTTCAAGTTGTTGTTAAACACAAAACGTCTGTGATTAGATTTTTTATGATGAAAAAGAATGCTTTACAGTTTTATTTATCTACTAGCTGTTCTGCCCGGCATTGCCCGGGTTCATAAAAAAATAGCAAGAATTGCGAAAAAACTTTAAAAATCATAATAAAAACCTCGAAAAATTTAAAAAATGCTGCACGAATTTCGTCTAAACTTCGTTGAAAAGAGATGGGCTAGAAAATTGAAGTTGGATTATTTTTACTAATGTGGAAAAATCTGACAAATCGCAAAATACATTAAAAATCTCATAAAAATATAAACCAAAATTCAAAAATTGTGTTTCAAAATTCGAATAAACTTTGAAGAAAAGAGATCAGAATTTAATAAATTCGGCCAAAAATTGAACCTCTAAAAAATCGAAGCGGGTCGCGAAGAAACGTAAACATCGCTTTAAAAATGGCAAAATTTTCAAAAATCTTGGAACTCAAAATTTACTCTCCTTGGATAAATGTTTTGAATCTAATTAATTTGATAATGTAAAAAGCATTGAAATACGAAAAAAACTGCTAAAAAATCGCAATAAAAATCTTTAATCGCACAGGAGAAAATTTATCATATTAGCGAAGAAATTAAAAACCAAATTCCTTTTCCGTATCTGAACAAAAATCGCCGTGAACCAAACTCTTATTAGTCTAGAAATTTAAAATCAAATTCCTTTGAAAAAGTTTAAAAAAAAAACTGAGAAAACCCAAAAATTGCATTGAAAATTGTAATGAAAGTCGTAAAACATTAAAAAATCCTTAGGGTAAAAATTCACTGTTATAACATAAAATATTGTAATCAAGAAATTAACCATATTAACCAAAAAGTTTGAAATCGAAATCTATTTCCGGATGTAAAAAAATCGCCACGAAAATTGAAGAATGGCTAAAAATTACATTGAAAATTGCATTAAAAATAGCTAAATATTTGGAAGTCAATGCTTAAAAAAATAATATTAAGGCAGGGCGGAGGGGGGGGGGGGGGTGTATGATCGAAATCATTCATAAATTACAAAATGTAGGCATGGAACGCCAAAATCATATTAAGAGATAAAACATTGCATTCGAAACATAACTACATTAAACAAAATGTTTGATATCAAAATTGGTTTCTGAATGGCAGAAAATCGCCAAAGAACCTAAAAAAATGGATAAAAATCGTATCGAAAACTATATTAAAAATCGCTGAATATTTAAAAGTCATGGCTGTAAAAATTTAATATTCAGCCGAAAATATTGTAATCGGAAATCGTTCATGAATAAGGAAAAGTCAACACGGAACACCTAAAATCCCCCAAACTAACTAAAAATTACATTGAATATCACATTAGATATTAGCAAAATTCATAAAAGCGTGGAGAACAAATTATACTATTTATAGAGTTGCAAAAAGTCGGTTTATTCTCTGGTTTATTTCCAATAGACCAGGTTTATTCCCAGGTTTATACCCAAAAAACCGAATTATTCCAAAAAATCCCGGGTTTTTTCCAGGTTTATTCCTAAAAACCCGGTTTATTCCCGGGTTTAAACCGTGTTTTTTCTAACCTTTGCAACGCTAACTATTTATGCTAAAAGTTAGAAACCGAAATCACTATAAAACAGATTAAAAATCAGTAAAATTCAAAAATCCGGACAAAATTTGACATAGTGAGATAAACATTTATATTAAATTCCTGCTGACATAATTTACCACAATGGGACAAAACATTGAATTCTGAACTCTTTCATTAGTTAAAAAATATCGACACAAAACTTACTAAACATTTTATGAAAATACACAAAAAATCTGAATCATTGATGTCAAAATTTACTACATTAAGCTACAAATTATTTAAAAATTTCTTTTCCAATTCTGAAAAAATCGCCGTGGACTCGAAAGCATCTAAAAATTGTATTCAAAAATTCATTACAAATCGTTTCAAATTTAAATATAGCTGGGGACAACATTTACATTAATAGAGTAAAATACTGTAATCTGAATTATTACTTAAATACGAATGAAAAAATCGGCGCAAAGCGTGAGAAATAATGAAAACATTGCTAAAAATTGCATTAAAAAATCCCTAAATTTCAAAATTCGTAAATGAAGTGTAAATGTTTGAAATTAATTTCCTTTTCGAAATTTCAAAAAATAGCCGTGAAATTCAAAAAACCAATACAAAACCATTGAAAAATTCATTAAAAATCGCTAAATGTAAATACATCCCGTGAATAAAAAAAATATTCTAGTCGTGTAAAACGTAGCAACCATTCTTTTTTACATGAATTACAAAAAAAATCGACGCAGAACACAAAATATATCAAAAATCACATTGAAAATCGACAAAATTAAAAAAAGGTAAATCGTGAAATTTACTATATTAAGCTAAAAGTTTGAAACCAAAATAATTTTTAATTGTTAAAACACCACTGTGGTGGGGATCGAAAAAAAATAGTACTAAATCGCATTAAAAAGTTCATTAAAAACGCATTGAAAAAACACTAAATATCGCTAGTTATTTTTTAAATCGCAGTAATCAGAATTTCATCAAACCGATAAAACATTCTAATCGGAAATCTGAACTATTTGATTATCCGGTTGACCAAGAAACTATCTGGGTCAAACCATAGATTAAACTACAATAATAACGGATAGTAAATTCCATATTCAATTGACATTAAACATGTTACATAGGTTTGTTACGTCATCAAGTGGTTCTTACTTCTTATTTTTATATGTATTTGTATTAATGTTTTTCTAAATTATCTCTTCTTTCATTATTTAACATAAAAATTACATCTATTTGCATAATTTGACTTGTTTCACGATTGAAATAATTTGGCAAAATTGGTCGACAGGATAATCACGTAGTAAAAGGAAATCCTTTATAGATAATAAAAAATCGACATGAAACACAACAATTCTTGAAAAATAATATAGAATACTACTACTAATATATAGAATAAATAGTTTCCTAATATGGCCCTATCTTATATCTTGTAAAGGAGAAGTAGCACTCTAATGTGAAAGTTCTCAAACAATAGTTTTTCAAGTTTACTCAACATGGTGCAGTGCTTTCACATTCATTCTACTGATTTTAGTAAAAGTCCACAGTTGTATTTCCGAGTGTTGAATATTTTAAAAATTAAATTTTCAAGAATAACTTTTTCGAATTAGGTAAGTGTTTGAAATGTTTGAATATATCTGCAATTTCAATTTATTTGTGTTAATATTTCTTAATTTTTGGTTTGGGTTTAAATTAATTTTCTTGTCAGTAACTAATATTAGCAATCCACATGGAGTTCTCAATATGACACAGCCAAGGATTCCCAAATATGAGTATAGTGCCATATTTGGACATCCTTTTTTCATGTATTACCGGTTTATTTTTGCATATTGTTATTTATTTTGTAAACAGGTAGTGTTTGTGTTAAAAAATGATGTAAATAGTTCAATTCAGTTCTATTGCATTAAAATATCTGAATTTGTTGATTTTCCACAAGCAAGTAAACCCGATTGGATTACAGTGGAAGTCTGTGGAAATTTGGTGACATATTAGAGACATTGCGAAGTTGGTGTAACTTTTGGAGACTAATTTTGGTTGCCAAATTTATGCTATATCGCCAAGTTGATGAAAATTTGGCAACAGAATGTTGCTCCCCATGGTAAACCTCCTTATAAGTATGGAGATGCATCAAATACTGCTCCACCTTTTCAAGGGGGTTCCAGAAAATCCAGAAAAATGTTGAAAAGCTATTAATATTGAATCACCTGAGGCTAATCTCGATGAGGATGACCTTCTGCTGATGGATACAGACTCTGACATGGACCTGGAATCATTCAGTGAGACAGAGGAAGATGTTGAGTGTTGAACATCCTCCTTGACAGAGGAAGATGTTGAGGCAAAATTCTTTGAAGATTGCATGGGAGAAAAGTAGG